>RJWJ010027438.1:0-22199 GCA_004363605.1 Indri indri
CTCCAGCACAACGCCTGGCACATAGCAGGTCCTTAGCAAAATTTGTTGAATGAATGGATAAGTATCTGTGAATGTCCTGCCAGATCCGTAAGGCAACATGCTTGTGTAAAACTTCCAGTACAGGACACAGAGCAGATCGCCAGTGGATGTTGCTGGGAGTACATCTAAGTAAATCTCAAACCGACAAGGTCAGCTTCCCATTTCTCCCGCAGAGTAGCCTTGTGCTTAGTGAGACGTCTCTTGTCCGTCACCCTAGGAACCTGCTCCCCAGGCCCCACCCCACCCCACAGGGCATTCAGTGACAAGGAGACCTCTGCCTTTACGAGACAGAGAAGGGCATCGAAATGGGGGAAGCTCGCTGGGAACTTACAGGGTACCCGAGGTAGTCTACGAAACAATAAAATGCCCTGCCATCCTTACTATTCTTAAAGGCAAGAAGAAGTTGGTTAGTATGGAAAAAGTGTGTCTAGCGTGTTTTGCTTTGATGTGGGCAGGCTAAGGGATAACTTCCCCTAACCCACCTGTCCTAATAACACAAAAACCGTGACCCCTCCCCACCACTGAGGGTTTCCCTTACTCAATCGCTATAACAAAAGCATTGAGCAAACACTGAGCATCGAGAAACTTGCAGTCTATTCACAGATTCTAACCCTAAGAGAAACTAAATTTACATTCTGTCCTGTTGGTTCATTAAGGGACCGCATGGACCAAGGCTACTGTGTTTGTGTCCTATGTCACAAATTTCTTCCTTTAATTGTGTTAATGCCCCTTCCTACTTCCTTTTAGTCTCGATCACCTTTCTTTTTTAAAAAAAATGGACTCTTATTTAATTATTTTAATCTTTTATATTTAATGTCAAAAATCTAAAGTGCTTTTAAAACAGTCTATCAATCTCCCTCTGGGCAAATTCTGAGCCTTATCTCAGGTTTTGATATGAGGTCTTCTCATTTTCATTAATCAATATCTAATTTGAAATGTTAACTTTGATTTCTTCTTTGATCTAAGAGTTATTTCAAAGGGTTTCATCTGTTTAAAGTTCTACGTGATTGCCTTTTAGAAGCTAATTTTTAATACATCTTATTGTTTTATGAATAAGGCCTCTAAGGTTTCCACTTCTGAAATCTATTAGGTTTGAAACCAAATTAATCAACATTTCAATTAGGGCATCTTGGAACATCTAGAAAGTCGTCTTTAAAAAGAAAAAGCCATCCCCTAGAAACACACACACACACCTCTGTAAAGAGTTCCAACGAATACTTATAATTCTAAAGTTTTATCTTTTCAAAAGTAAATATCCCAACGAAGAAAGTAAACAAACCATTAAGCCAGGGGGGAAAGGAGCAAAACCATCAGAATTTAAGGGTTAAGTTTCTCACATCTAGGAATCCCACACCCAGGAATCATAACCACAAGGGCATTACAGAGATGCAGTCCCATTTTAAAGACAAAGAGTGAGGCTGCCAGAGGCTGAGTCAGATATAACAGATTTTAGCTGAGACCAGGTTTCAAATCCACTCACCCTTTCCGCGTTAAAACCAAATTTCTTTCCAAAAGAAATACTAAAACAGCAGCTAGTATTTTCTGTGACCTTCCTTCAGCTTGTTAATTGCACAAGGCAGAACCAGGACTCGGGCTCCCAGAACATCCAGGACTTTACTCCTGGTAAAGCGGGTTGGCTGGTTGTGGAACCTGACACGACTCTCTGACAAGCCCCAGAAAGAATATTAAGTCATTTTTCAGCCAGTGCCAAGCAAACCTGAGAGACGGGCGGATCCCAGGGAATCCTGACGTTGCTCTCCCAGCCCTGTCAATGCCTCTGGCTACAAAAGTGGGACAGCAAATGGAAAGTGACCCGCCTTCAGAACCTGACGCAGGATCCTGTGCCTCTAAACAGTGCTGACAACGCACTTGAAGGCAGCTCCTTGGGGGAGTCTCCGTGCTCCGATGCCGTGGCCGTGTACAACGTATGCAGTCCCAGAAGGGACATTTCAGCACCATGTTTCGACGTAAAATGACAGGTGCTACTGCAGGCTAGAGATCTTATTGGGGATGCGGGGCTGCATTCGTCTACTTGCCAGCCAGAAACCCAGAACAGCCAGAGATAAACAGAAGTCAATCAAAGCAAAAAGTGACAATGAGGAAAAAAAAACCCATCTAATTCTACCAGACCTGTTTTGCTGAATAAAGATAAGAGCCCTTTGGACAATATGGCTTCGGTATAAGAAATTAAACAATGGCACCATTCCCGAAAGCAAATAAAGTAGTTGACATCAGGCATGTTCCCAACATCTTTGAAGGGATTGAGAATGGAAAAACAGTCGTCAGTTTATAAGCTGTGGTTTCACAGACTCTCCACTTTGCAAGACTAATTAGGAAAGTAAGCCTTGCTACAGTTTCAACATACAAAAGTATCACCAAGCTTTACTCCCTACCATGACAGGTAGAATTTCCAAATTAAAATATAATTGTCAAATCAACGAGTTAAAAACCAAAAGCAGTAGTTTAAATCAATTCTACTCCTCAGTACACACCCAACAGAAACGTGTGCATATGTTCACCAAAAGACATGCACAAGAATGTTCATAGCAGCACTAGCTATAATGGCCCCAAACTGGGAACTTCCCAAATGCCCATAAGCAGAAGAGATACGTAAATCATGGTACATTCCATAATGAAATAAACAGCAATGCAAAAGAACAATTGCAACTGCATGAAACAATACAGATATGGAGTTAGCAAACTTTTGGGTATTAATGGGCCAGATAGTAAATACTTTAGGGGGCCATATGGTCTTTGTTGCAACTACTTAACTCTGTAGCACAAAACAGCCATAGCCGGTCCATGAATGAAGAATGGACATGGCTGTGTTCCAATAAAGCTTTATTTATAGACACAATTTTTTTGTTGTTTTTACAGTAGAAACGACCTTTCTTGGTTGCAACGGTAAGCGGAAGAGGTGAGGATATGACAGTTCCCGCTGCTGGGGCAGTGTCTGCAGACTCGGTCACTGCCCTCCAAAAGCACAAATTCGAATTTCTTATAATTTTCACATGTCACCAAATAGTACTATTCTTTTGAAATTTCCCCCACTACCACTAAAAATGTAAAATCCATTCTGAGCTCACAGGCCTTATGAAATTAGGCGGCACGCCAGGTCTGGCCCGCAGGGTGTGGTGTGCCAACCCCTATATAGACCAATCTCAGACACAATGTGAACCTAAACAAACCAGGCGTGAAAGAGTAGAGATCACATGATTCTATTTCTAAAAAGAGGTGAACGTAACCAATGGGGTGAAGAAGTCATGACAGAGGTTACCCTGGGAAGCCTGGGGTCAGAGTAGACACAAGAAGGACTCAGGGGCTGGTGATGCTCTGCGCTTTGGACTTGGGTGACAGTTGGGTGCGGCCACTTTCCTGAGCTGTTTGTTCATGACTTATCCCCTTTTCCATATGTTTGTTCTACTTCAAGAGAAGTTTAACAAGCTTTCATAATAAGGTAGCTTAGCATTCAATCAGCTTCAAACGGAAGTATAAAGAGAACCATAGCAATCAAATTAAATTAGCTATGACTCCTTCGCTATGGCCAGGGATTAGCTGATGCTAGAGTATTTAGGAATATTTAATAATAAAAGGCAGATTTAAATTGTTTTCCTCTAGCTATTATTGTGTTTGCTTCTAGGATGGGGTATTATTTTCGTGGTTTACAGGATGGTGCTACCAGCAGAATCTGGCCAGGTTATTTTCCTGGGTGTCTGCGAGAAAAGGTGATGCTTACCCAATTCCCAGCAACTCCTTGCATGGAAATCTGCCATGAATAGTGTTAACGTAAACAGCATCTGGCAAAACGCGTGGCCTTCAACCCGCAGCTAAACCTGCGCTTCGACCCTCACAAAGCAAAAAGGCCAGGCCTGCCTTCCATTTCCAGAGAATACGCAGTTAATTATTTTTTCTCACAGTCAGCAGCTGAGTCTCTCTGAAATCTGTGCTTGTAATTATCGCTGTAATTATTATTTTAATACAGATCAGCAACTTATCAAAATATTACGCTTTCGACGCTACCTCTCCGCTGCAAGACTGTGGATGGAGGGCGGAGGGCGCCATCCCTGCTCCGCTCTGTGTGCACGGAGAGTGGGAACCGGGCTGCGGGGATTTACACCAGAGCCAGACTGTCAGCTTCAAAAGTGCCTGAGTCCACCACGGCCGTTTTCGTGCCTGTCCTCTCTTTATAGACAATAAGTCACCCTGTGCACTCTACACCATGGGTTGACCTTGGGTGACTCACTCACTGCTGTGTGTCCGTGGTTTCATCCATGCAATGGGCAAACAGTACCAACTATCTCGTAGAGCCACTCTGAAGAATACCTAATGGCAATCGTTTCGTTAGAACTTTCTGTGCAGCACACGCAGGGCCTTTGGCACACAGGCTCCCACGTCACACTGCCTGAGTTGAAACTCTAAGTCTACTGCTCTGCAACTACGGGCTATTCCTTACTCTCTCCAAGCCTCGGTTTCCTCATCTGTAAATGAGAATACTGTCAACGGACACTTCGTAAGGCTGCTGTCATGATTAAATGTGATAATCCCTAAGATGCTGTTTAGCACAGTGCCCGGCAAGCAGTGACATTTAATAGATAACAGTAATTATTATTATTGTTGTTACTACAGTGAGAGTTGTAAACCCAACTCCCAACAGTGGTCTTGAAGATACAAACAAGCAAAGCAGCCCGGGCGGGCCCCGTGGCAAACTGGAGAGCAGCGGTCCCTCGTGGAGGGGCAGCCACAACTCCCCTCACCCACATTGTCACCTCTTTGCGAATGAAGGCCAAAATTTCAAATTTTTCAATAGGCACTCCAAATTAGACTTTGATTTGAAATCATTGATTTGGGTTATGAATTTAAATTATAATTTCAAAAATTTGCTTTTTTTTAAAATTAAGAACGGAGGAGGAGGAGGATTCTGTGCCGCCATCATTCCATCTGCAGCCCAGAGCTGATCCACAAAGAGCCAGGCTGACCTCTGGCTTACACGTTCTCCATCAGAAATTTCTAGTGCCCTCTTTTGTTGGAGGGTTATATCCACCTGCTCACTCCAAAAAAGAGTCAGTCTCTTCCAAATGTTGCTGTTGTTTGTTTGTTTTTAACTCTAAAAGAAATCCAAAACAGCAGTCAGCCTCCAGACCTGAGAAGAGTTAACAATCTGACCCACGCCCGTCTGCAAAGCACCCAGTGTTTCTCTGCACGTTCTTCCCTAGATGTTTCTCTTAACATCTGTACCTGTTCTGCCTTCGCCTCACCTTCTAAACAAGAGGAAATCAGACGTAACAATTCGAAAACTACTCTGCAACAGGATTATGAGAAAAAGCAGGCAATAAGAGCATTTTCCATCCGAAACAGAACAGTCTGTAACGCTTGCTGACAAGCAAACGGGGTTCTCCGTGTCTTTTACAACAGCCGCCCCTTCTGTGCTGGGGATAAAAGAGACAGAGAAAGAGACACAATGAATAGGCTTTTATTTCAAAGAGAACATCTGCAAAGCATGGTTCTACATTAAAAAATAAACAGAAAACAGCCACAAGTCTGGGGGAAAAAAAAGAAGATTTCCCATTACATCTCTAATTAATAAAGCCCCATTTCACAAGGAGAGGAAAAGGAAAAAAAAGAAAGATAATAACTTTTCCATATCCCAAAGAAAGGATGCTTAATGAGGTAACCGCTGTATTACTTGACCCATCTAATCTGGTTTTAATACTATCCTTAAATAATATATACATTAGCTCTCCATTACCAAAAACATTTGCTTATTTTATGAACGTGAGTCTGGTTGAGTGCTAAGACTTTGCAAAATCATCGTGCCGTCCTTGGGCTCGCGGCTTTTATTTCTTTTCCCTGTGGCTCATTACAAAATGATTAGTTGTCTCCACTGCCCTTTTGAATTGCTGCTAATGTTGTACTGCAGTTCTGTTGCCCTGGTTCTGAACAGGAGAGTCTGGGTTCAGGGTTAAGTTAATGCAGTCATTACCAGTCCATTTGGGGACCCATTCTGCATGCTAATTTCACGTCCAACACATGGGGGACTAGCATACAAATTATCAACGTGAAGCAAACGCACGGCATGCAGTCTGAAGGATGCAGGTGACACGCCCAGACCTAAGTCACAGAAGACGGGTCTGGGGCATCCTCTGGGGCAATTACTTTCCATGACTGTAGGAGCCACACAGACATTAAGCGAGAACACCCGAAAGGGCCTAGCATGGGGACTTCCATTCAAACGAACCCAGAGCACAGTTCCTCCTAATGTCTAACTGAAATCTTTTCCACTTGAACTTCACAGCAAAACAGCACAGCTGTTTACCAGAGGAGCAAAGCATCTTCAAACTGGTTAAGCTGACATTTACCAAACCTTGGCCATTCCAGCATTTCCCCGACCATCGGAATTAGGAATAGAGTTAGGGTTTCCTACTATTACTTACGCATTTTAATTTTGTTAACCAACTTCTTTGTACTTAAATGTCACTCTACCTGCATGCTAAGGAGTAGGAACCTTGAAGCTGCCATTTTGATTGACTGGTTATATTTACATATTTTCCCTAACATACATTTAAAGATACATACAGCTATTGACAATTTCTTAAATGTTCACCCAAAAAAACCAAGAAGCAGGGGACAGGCACATCTCAGATGTTGTCGATGCTCTCTTTCTTGGTCTGGGTTAACCTGGGTGTTTGTGAAAATTCATCAAGCTGTACATTTGGAATAACGTACACTTAGTACATTTTGGTTAAAAAAAAGCAGTTAAAAGAACATATGCAAAATTTAAGAATTGAATAGATGTACAGAAAAGCTGTTATATTCAAGACTGTTTGCCCATGTAGCAACTCCAATCACCAATGTATCATGACTGGTGTCTACACCATATTTGGGATTCCTGGAGCTAGTTTGGAGCTACTCTGGCAAAAGGCCAAAATAAATCCCCACCCCAAAGTAAGTAAAATAAACCCACCCCACCAAAAATAAATGCTCTTCCATAGCCCCTTATTTTCATTCGGCACCGCAATTGGTTCCTTCACTGCACTTGTAGCAATTTGATTTTTTTTTATGTCCTTGTTTGCTTTTGTTTGGGGGTCATCCTGCCCCCAGACCATAAACTACATGAAGGCAGGGGCGCATCTGTCTTTCCCTGCTCTGCATAAAGCCCTCTCCCAGTATCTGCTGAATTAATGGGTAAGTGGGTGGGAAACTTCAGGTGAGTTTCACTCATTCATTTGCTCCTTGCCCCTCAGGTGTTACAAGACAATGTGAGGAGGGGCACACGCATAACGGGAAAATGGGTCCAAACACCCCCGTGTTCTGTTCTTCCTCTCTAAGACAGGAGCCTGTCTCACGTTCACATGGGGCTTTCTGAGCTTCAAAGTGCTTTCTCATCTGTTTATCAGATTTAATCCTCACAACCCGGGGAGGGAGGGAGGGAGGGAGGCTTATTAGCATCATCTGATGAAACGCCAGAAAGACACAGAGATGAAAGTCACAGTCCGTCCCTGACAGAGTTGGGACCGAGCCAAGGTGCTCAGGAACGTTTCATCCTTCCACTCGTCCCTGGTTTCTAAGAGCCCCCAACTTCCCAATGCATGCTCTTGGGGGCCAAGGTCATGGTGAGCCCTGAGAGAGGAAGGCAGCCGACTGAAAACAGCCTGGTCCCCCAGTCTACCTCCCCACCCCCCGCAGAGGGGAAACCGGCATACCAAGTTGCAGAAGGCATGATTCTATTTTTGTCAAGGATGTGTGCCTTCGGAATGGCCTAATGCTTACAAGAATTTGCATATTCTGGGTGTCCACCACCAGGGGGACGGGGGCTGGGGGAAGGAAACCTCCATCACCCCAGGGTAGGCAAAGGCAGTGGGAGGTAAGTGAGAGGTGTGAATAAGCCACATGGGAATAAGGTGACCACAGAAACTTATTTTTAACCCTTCACAGTGAACACAGAGGTCTTCCAAATGGGTTGCAAACTTAACAGGCTAGAGGGGCCAGGCAAGTATCACAGGTGACAGAAGAGAGCTGGTGGGACTCTTGAGAACCTATTGGGTCTGGGGCATGACCATTCTTCAGGTGGGCCACTTAACACCAAGCAAGAATGTGGGCCCAGTGCTGCTGGATCTCGTGACTTTTAAAAGAACTCTAAAACCCATACTGTCTTACGGGATATCCTAATCTTTAAATTTCCGTGCCTGTTTATTCTCTATTCTAACACTCAGTGTGAGCAAAGCCAAATGTACCCACGGGCCATGGATGTGAGAGCTCCCCCTCTCGCAAACATCTCTCATGGCGTGGCTACGCCAGGGAGGGAGAACAGGGCACTGCCGGGGGCCAGGGCTGCCCCGCAGCACCGCGCCCATGCAAGGGAGGTGCCTTCGCGGCTCCTACGCTTCAGATGAGGAAACTGAGCCCCGGAGAGGTGAAGTGACAAGCCCAGGTCACGCAGAGCGGATGTGAGAACACCGCCCTCTTTCTAAACAGCACACGACCTGCCTCCCGGGCCCTGCAGCATCCAACCACCTGCTGGTCTCCGGGCTTGTCCCTCCAGTGATAAGATGAGTGGGGCAGCCCAGACCTCAAGTCGGGCAGTTCTGGGACGGCAGGAGACCTGAGGACGTCCAGGGTCCGGCGTCACACTGTTCCTCATGCCCACCTTCCCAAAGGACCCCTTCCTCTTGTGTTCAAGAGGCCACCATGGGGAAAGGGGGTCAGTGGAGAGCCAGGCCGGGATGTGACAGGAAGCTCTGTGGACAGGCCATTTGTGAGCAGGGGCCCTGACCCTTGCCTGCTAGACTGGTCCTCCCGGAAGGCAGGGAGCACATCTGTCCTGCTCGCCAATGTAGTCCCAGCGCCAGGTACGCTCTAACTGCTGGAGTGGAGGGTGGGTGGATGGGTAGACGGTTGGACGGGTGGACAGATGGATGGATGGGTGAATGGATAGGTGGGTGGATGGACAGATGGACAGATGCATGCCTGAGGAAAGGGAGAGTGAGGGGCTACACTCAAGGGACTTACTGACTCTGAATTGTATAGTGACTAAGAATATAGCCTTTAGAGTCATCACCCAACTTCAGTTCCCAATTTGGCCACTTTTCATCAGTTTAACTTTCATCCACCTTATTGCCTTAGTTTTTGTTATTTTTAATCAGTAAAGTAAAGATGAGAATAACAGCCCTAACTTGCAGGATGCCGCAAGGATTTGCAAAGTAAGATCATGTCCTACTCCTTCCACAGTGTCTGGTGCAGGGTGAACACTCAATAAAATAAATCCTCCTCCTCCTCCTCCTCATCACAGTTACAAAGCTTGCACCCCGTGGGTAGGGAACCTTGCATCCATCTCTGGGCTCTGCAAACTCGGCTTACAACAAAAGCCTCGTGGCCAAGGATTACAGCGAAGGATTCCCTGGGAGGAGAAACGAACGCCTGTTACCACATTGCCCTATTAGCACCCAGTGACACATGAGCCTGGATTACATGCCCAGATAAGCCAGCAGTCACCTGGCAGGGACAAACCAGACCTGAGACAGAACAAATCCAGTTCACTGCCCTCAGGGGGGCCCGCCAGGGGGAGACCCCACACACATGCCAAAGGCTTGAGAATGGGTCCCACCCCTTCCCCATCTGTCAGGGTGTCTGGGGCCCCCAGTCCCCGACACTAATAATGCCCGTTTCCAAGCTCAGGGTTAAGGTGACACACCCCACCACCTCCTTTGTAACGGCTGGCTCTGGCTTCCAATGGGGAGGGGGCAACCTAACCCAGGGAGCACAGGGGAACAACGTGACAAGTATCTGCGGGCAAACGGGTAGTTTCTGTTGCCGGCGGAAGGAAGTACCCACAAGGCGATCTGGGCTGCATGTTTGCAGAGATAGCTCTCCCATGGCAACGTCCCGCTTCACCCCGGCTCTCGGGTGCAGGTGGCGGGCTCCCTAGTGGGCCGGCCGGGAGGAGTTCGGGCAGTGTCCCCTGGCCAGCGAGACCTGCACAGTCTCCTCTCGCCCCTCCTCTTCTGGCTACAGAGAGCTGAACTCAAAACTTCCTCCAGCCAACTCAGCAGTTCGAGTTCCATTACTCCCGAGCAGCCTTGCTGCATATTTCACTACAGGGTCAGACTTTCTTTTCCAGGACCATAAAATCCTGTCTTGAAAAAGGGAGATGTAGGTCAAAGAGTCCACAGGAGCAGAGATGTAGGATGAGCAAGTCTAGAGATCTCATGTACAACATGAGGGCTATACTTAATAATATTGTACCAGACTTAGGATTTTTTTTTGCTAAAATAAGAAATTTTAGGTGTTCTTGCCACACACAAAAAAATGGGTAACTATGTGAAATGATGGATATGTTAATTTGCTTGACTATGGTAACCTTTCACTATTTATACGTATGTCAAACATCATGTTATACATCTTAAACATATAAAAGAAACATTTTAAAAATAAAATAAAATCCTGTCCTTGAGGTTGGGCATTTTGACAGAACCAACTACTGTGTGCCCCCTTATATGAGTTCCGTGATTCTAAAGTTGGGGACCTTCACATACACTTACAAAAGGGAGGATGGAGAATCGAGCAGTTAAGGGCCCAAATCCCAGCTTTGCCATTTATAACTGAGGACCTTGGGAAAGTTGCATACACTCCCTATGCCTCAGTTCCTCGATATAGCAGGAGGTTTGAATGAGTTTGTATCCATAAACACCTAGAACAGGGACTAGTTATATTAAGCACCATGACATTGGCTGTTGAAAATATAAGAGTACACAGCTTGAAGGATTAAATGAGTTAACACATATAAAGGGCTTAAAACAGTGCCTGGCAAACAGAATAGAGAACCCAGAAATAAATCCACACATTCACAGCCAACTCCTTTTTGACAAAGGCACCAAAAACATGCACTGGGGAAAGAACAGTCTCTTCAATAAATGGTGCTAGGAAAACCAGATATCCATAACCTTATGGACAAACACAAGAATGAAACTAGACCCCCGTCTCTCACCATATACAAAAATCAAATCAAAATGGATTAAAGACTTAAATCTAAGATCCCAAACTATGAGACTACTAGAAGAAAACAATGGGGAAACACTTCAGGACATCAGTCTGGGCAAAGACTTTTTGGGGTAAAGACCTCAAAAGCACAAACAACAAAAGCCAGAACGGACAAATGGGATCACATCAAGCTACAAAGCTCCCGCACAGCAAAGAAAGCAATCAACAGAGTTAAGAGACAAACTACAGAACGGGATCAACTATTTGCAAACTATCCATCTGACAAGGGATTACTAACCAGAATATATGAAGAACTCAAACAACTCAACAGCAAAAAAACCAGATAATACAAGTGAAAATTGGGTGAAAGATCTGAATAGACTTTCTCCAAAGACAACATACGAACAACCAACAGGCACATGAAAAATGCTCAACATCACTAATCATCAGGAAAATGCAAATCAAAACCACAATGAGGTATCATCTCACCCCAGCTAAAATGGCTTTTATCCAAAAGAAAAAAAAATAACAGGTGCTGGTGAGGATGTGAGAAAGGGAATCCCTCATACATCATTAGCAGGAATGTAAATTAGTACAGTCATTATGGAAAACCGTATGGAAGTGTCTCAAAAAACTAAAAATAGAATTGCCATATGATCCAGCAATCTCACTACTAGGCATATATATGAAGAAAAGGAAATCAGTACAGAAACAAGATATCTGCACTCCCATGGTTACTGCAGCACTATTCATGATGGCCAAGATATGAAATCAACCTGAGTATCCAGGAATGGATGAACGGATTGAAAAAATATGGTATATAAACACGATGGAATATTATTCAGCCATAAAAAAGAATGAAGTCCTGTCATTTGTGGCAACCTGGATGGAACTGGAGGCCATAATGCAATAATGAAATAAACCAGGCACAGAAAGACAAATATTGCAAGTTCTCAGTCATAGGTGAGAGCTAAAAAACTGGATCTCAAGAAGTCGGAGAGTAAATTAGTGGTTACCAGAGGCTGGGAAGGGGAGGAGGAAAGGGAGATGAAGAGGTTGATTAATGGATACAAAAATACGGTTAGATAGAAGGAATACGATCTGGCATTTGATAGCTCAGTACCATGACTATCATTAACAGTAATCTATTATATATTTCAAGATAGCTAGACGAGAAGAATTCAGATGTCCCCAATAAATAGAAAAGGCAAATGTCTGAGGTGATGGATATCCCAATTACTCTGATTTTATCATGACACATCACATGAATGCATCAAAGTATAAGACGTACCCCAAAAACATGTACTACCACGTATCAATAAAAAAGTGCCCAGCACATTATAACTGTTATGCAGACATTATTACTGTTACTATTACCCTTCTGTTTGCACCATTATTTCCCAGCCTCATGGAGAGAGAAAGGGCCGAGCTGGGTTGTGAACCCAGGTATGTCAGACCTGAGGGCTCTGAATGGAGCCCCTTCCGTTTGTGCCGGGGCCTGGTGCACACTTCCTGTGGCTTTTCCTCCTGTTCCCACACCCCCTCCTTGGAATGTAGGTCTTGATGGGGTTGATTTTTTTTTTTATTTTTTATTTCCCCCCCACCAAGTATTTTCTCTTTGTTTCTGGCAGATGCGGATCTGGGTCCAGAGAAATGGGGAAATGCAAAGAAAAAGGAGAGAGGGCTACTGGAAGTGACAACTCTTAGGGCAGCATCAGCCAAAAGATGGAGACGAGGTCAACCCTCACCTGTGCAGTCCAGCAGGTGTGCACCGTAGTCTTTCTGCACTAAAATACTAAAATATTATACATAGATTTATGACTCCACTGATCACAAACAGCTCTGAGGAGGAAGGCAGACTCTTATTTCAGAGATATCCTTAAAGATATTTTTGTTTTCTGGGGACACACAATGATGCAATGATGGCTTTAGCTCGAGCCACCAAATTTCCTTTTCTATTAAGACCATGGATCAAAGTCAAACAATTGCCAGTAAATAAGAACTTATGCCTTGGCTGGTTTCCTACCCAAAAAACAGCACGCATTTAACCAACCAACCTTCTGGAAGATAAAAATTGAACTGATAAACTAGAGAGAATGTCTGAAGTGTGAGAAGACTGGAAGGAAAGTGAATATATGTATGTGTGTGCATGTATATATAATAAATAATAAATATAGTAAAAAACAGAACTAATATTACATACATATACACCTATGTATATAACTTCTACTTTTGTTAATCTATTTTATTTAACATTTTCCAGTATATGATTAAACAGATGGCAACATTTGCAATAAGATAAATATTGTTCAATGATGCATATTTCTGTATACAAAGTGTAATGCATCCCTCAAATAAAATAAAACTCCATTGAGAGTGTGGAAAAAAAAAAAAAAGAACCATCAATAAAATACCCTCTGTTTTCTGTGGTCTCAAAACGTTTGGATAGAAAGAAAAGCTACACCTCTGAGGTTGTTAGAACCAGAGGTGATTTGGATCCAGTGAACAGACCTTTCAAAGTCACTGTCAAAGTCTTAAGAAAGTCCTGAGTTATCTGAGTAATGTGAAGTATGAGGAATTTCTGCCGAAAAATCAACATTTCAATGGGGTCAGATAATACAGAAATCCCATTCTACTTTGTGGGGGAGGGAGGAGGGGGGGAGGGAAAAGCAATAAAAAATTAGATTTCTTAAATGAAACTTACTGAGGAACAGTTTATCTAACAGCACAAGCAATAAATGTGAGGATTTCAAGAAGAGAATCACCAAAGGGAAATAAAATAAACATTCATTACATTAACACACACAGCTCTCTTTCATTTTCTCTGAAATCTACTCAGAACCTGCAGGCTGATCTTTTTGACAGCTCTCCTCTGCCCTCCGCCCAAGATTTTCCCTCCTTTCATAAGTCAGCCCATCTGTTTCTTAAATTCTCAGATGACAGTAAAATCCACAGCTTACTGGAGACTCAAAGAAGGAATCAGTGTCATGGCCACAAAACTCGGCCACAGTCCACCCAATAATTCTAATATTTAAGAGCTTTGAAAGAGGCCGAGAGAAAAAGGGGAACTTGCAAATCTTTTATGGCTATGCCCTCTGACTCTGGCTGCTGGAGAAACTGGGTGCTTCTTCTCGGCTTTTTAAATGCACCCAAAATACGATCAGGTCCTTTCCCCGGGTGAAGGTCCCCAAACATAACAGGGGCAGAAGCTCCGAGACAGCAGGCATAAGGAAGCAGCAAGGTGTGGCTTGGAAAATGCTCTCTACACCATGCCTGCCTGACACTCTCTACAAAATGCCCACCACCACCCCAGGCCACGGGCTCCCTCTACGTGCAAAAGCCACGGTTGTCCACCCCACCCCATCCCTGCCTGCAACGGAGCACAGACATGAAGCATCATCTCCTAAGCATGTGCCTGACCAGCTCTGTACAAGAGCCGTCTGGAAAATCACAGGGATTTTTTTTTTTAATGTCCCACTCCTGAATCTCCCTCCAAAGCATCATGCTGGCAGCCCTGGCAAGGTCTGGAAACAAACGGCATGTTGCAAGGGGCCTTACGCCTTGCGAAACCGTCTGGTCCTCTCCTTGCCTGCAACCCAAGCTCCAGCTATACTGGACTTTGGGAACAGCCTGCCCCCTTCTGGTCTCCTGGAGCTCCATGGGAGGGCAGGGGCTGGGTGGGTACAGCTAGAGCCCGACAGACCCCAGGATCCAGCCAGCCAGTCTGTGCTGCGATTTCAGGATCTAGCCCACCATGGGGGTAGGTGTGGCGAAGAGGAAAGAGAGCAAAGAGACAAGCAAATACAAATCCAGGAGTGACAACAGTCAACAATGGCTTGGCAGACACCTACCAGGAAGCAAGGGGACCAAAAAAAAAAAAAAAAATGAAAAAGAAAATACATAAATGTCTGTATCAGAAATCAGAAGGTGAAGAAATTGAGACATTGGGACATGCAGGTGGGGATGGGGGGAGAGTAACTGAACTTGCAGATGAAAGCAGAGTTTCCAACAAGCAAAGCAACTCTGCTGCTGGAACTGGAATTCCAAAAGGAATAAAAACGGGAAATGGCACCCACCCACTTCCCCGACGGCAAATCCCTCCATGCCCGAGCTGGGACATGAGAGAATAAGACACTGCACCAAACACGCCAAGAGGGGTTGCGCACGGATGCTCACGATGTCAGGACCTACGAAGAAATCAGCCACCGCCTCCTTCCCTCTCTTCATTTGTTTCAACAGGTGGTATGGGCGCCCTAAAGGCACCTCCTGAGCCCCATCTGAACCCAAAGGGTACAGTAAGTCCCATGCCACCCCCGTGTGCACACTACGCATCCTTACGCTGGGACAGCAGGACGTGCTCCATACCCGCCCCCCCAAACTCCCGGTAGGTCTCCGAATGCAGAAAGAACTTCTTAACTGCATTTCTGCCGGAAAACACCACTATCGACTCCAGGGGTTCAAAGGCAGTGTCTCAGAATATCCTTCCCTGTAAAGAAGAGGCTGCAAGACATGGAGAATGTTCTGGTTCTCCATCAGGAATCTCACGCCACTCTGCTCCCCACAAATGAGGGCAAGATTTCTCCCTGCTACCCACACGGCAACATGAAATGCCACCACATCACGTCTCCGGGCTGTCTCAGCCTGCAGGCACAAAGGACCGCACTCCAGCAGAGAGGGTTGCACAGACTCCAAAGAAGTTTAGCAGATCAAAAAGCATCACGCTGTGTGTGGAGGCAGTCTTCAGTGAGGACTCCCAACGTGGCAAATGATAGGGACGTGCATTCAGTCCTAAGGATCCTGAAACCACCCCCCTGGTGTCTAATATCGTTTAGGAGCTAGGCAAATCCCTGCAGGCAAGTGTCATGATGAAGATACAGACAGAAACACAACACACCGGTTACGCCTTCCTTAAGACAGAAGCTCACACCCACGGGAAGCTGACATCCTGGCCCAGACTTGGAGACTCTGACCCCCTGCCTCTGTGCTCCTAGCTCAGTAGGTCTGGCAAGGCAGCCCACAGAAATGCGAAAGGTATCCCTGGAGAAGTTGGGGACAGGGTAGGAAGACAAGTCAGCTCCCTACACAGCCACCCAGCTGGTCCCAGATCTGCAGAAGGAACAGTTTCAAAGCCCTGACTGTTCACATCCAAGGAGGGCAAAGAAAACCCACAGGAACCGATGCCGTGACAGTGTGGTCGGACACATAGCTGGTGACTGGAACCAGCCACACACAAGACAGAGAGACAGGGATAACCAGAGAGGAGAAGGGACCATGCCAGAGAGGGCACGGGAGACAGCAAGGTTAGAGACAGAGAAGGTGAAGACGGAAGCTCAAACATCCAGACAAGAGAAACAGGAGACCCAAACTAAGACCAGGCACCCAAGACTGAGTCTTGATTCAGGGCCATGGTCGGGGGGCTTGGACACCCATCCCAGACCCCATAGCAGGCTGGGGAAAACAGAGGGCTCGGCTGTCTGCACCCAGCTCGGCAAAGACCAAAGGTGCTGGGCGAGAACCACCCAGGAGCCGCGGCTGAGGATCCGGCACGATCCCCGCACTCAGGCAGGGAGCGAGGCACCGACACTCACGCATAGAGCAAGTCGGGGTGCCCAGCAAGAGTGATGGGGAACGGGAACCCGGCCAGCCTCCGTAACCCCAAAGCGCCTTCTCTGGAGATAACTTCCCCCAGACCCCAAGGGGCAGTCCTCGGACTCCGGATGGGGCAGCCCACGACCCCTGAGCTTGGCAGGGACCCCGCCCGCCTTCCGGGGCAAAGAGATGTGGAGTCAGCAGGCTCGCGGAGTCCAGGCTGATGACCGGGACTCAAGGGCTAGGGGGGGCGTGGGGTTGCTGCTACCGGCCTGCCTCCCTCCCCGCGGGGCGCGAGCCGAAAGGGCATCTTACCAGCGCCTGGGCAGGCAGTGCCCCCCGGCTGGCCGGCTGCTGCGCCCCGGGTTCTCCGGGGCCGCCTCCTCTCGCCCGCGCCGGGGGCCCCCGTCCTCCGCCGCCGCCTCTTCGGGCTGCAACCGGCTCGGCCGGCAGGTCCCGGCGCTCCCGGCGCGGGGCCGGGGCCGGGGGTGGCTGCTCCGCGCCGCCGGCCGCTGCGCCCCCGCGGCGCTCCCCGGCCCCGGAATCAAGGCTGCTGAAATTCCACACGACCAGCGTCTGCAGCAGCAGCACGGTGAGCGCCGCGAGCAGCGCCGAGTGCGAGCGCCGGGCCAGCCTCCGGGCGCACGGCGCCGCCACCATCTTCGGAGCGCGGCGGGCGAGCGGGGCGCGGGGACCCCGGCACGCCCCGGGCCGCCCCCGCGCTCCCCGCGGCTCCCGCGGCCGCCGGCTGCCGCTCCGGCTCCCGCTCGGGCCGCTGCCGCCGCCTCGGTCGCCGCTGCGCCTCCTCCTCCTCCGCCGCCGCTGCCGCCGCCTCCACCGCCGCGGCGCGGAGTTTTCAGACGGGCAGGGACCCGGACGTCACCAGGAGGAGGGGAAGGCGGGGAGGCGGGAGCGGGGAGGCCGCGCAGGGGGGCGCTGGGCGCGCGCTCGGGGCCGGGGCGCGCGGGAGGGGAGCGGGCGCCTGGCCTGCGCGGTTCCCCCCTCCCCGCGCCCCTGTCCCCGACTTGGGGGCGGGTGACCGCAAAGGGGCCCGGGGAGGGGAGACGCGGGCCGGGGTGGAGAGGGCGGGGCCTGGGGGCGGAGCCCAGGGAGGAAAAGGAGGAGGGAAGGAAGGCGGTGGGGGCGACCGAGACGACAGTCGCCCCCAGGACCAGAGTAGGAGTAGGGTTGGGAAAGAGGCGATTCCCGCGGCAGAGAAGAGGCGGCGGGGGCAGGAGCACAGGGCAGCCTGGGGTGAGGGGGTGCCGGTCAGAAGCAAGGGGAGGTCAGGAAGACGGGGGGTCCCGAGATCCTATTTTCCATGTGGGAAGCGAGCAGGAGGCACAGGAGCGAGGAAACTCCTCGCCCCGGAGCTCGCGGTCCAAGGACCTTCTGTGGGCGCGAGACTGGCTGGTAGGTGGAGACGTGAGAAACACTTCAGGAGTGTGAGAGCCAGGCAAGGTCCCGGCTCACGCAGCCGGATCCCTGGATCCGGGCTTGAAGGGCTGGGGAGGAGGCTTTGAATGAGCCTCTGGAGTTAATCAGCCCGAGCACTGTGAGTGACTCCTGAATCACACATAATCCCAGTGCCAGCGATGTACTAAATGCTCACTGAGTCACTTCTCTGGGCCCGGAGGACTCGCAACCCAAGAGACTCTAAGCCCAGTTGGCAAGCAAGTGCTTTCGTGGCAAAAGGAAGACCCATGGAGTTTCTCAACCTTCGCGGGCTGCAAGCCCCAAAGGCTGGCCCCTGAGCCACTCACCGTGTCCTTTTTCCTGTCCGTCCTCAAGTCCTGTCTGCACAGGGCTGGAGTCTGCACAGCCCTGGGGAAACAGGGCTTGCTTTGTTAAGAGGAGTCCTTCCCCATCCTGGCTGGTCTGTCCCAGTGACCTTGAGCCAGGAGGGCGAGGACTCCTCCCTGGGCCGGAGCTTCCTCCTTCATCCATGAGGGTTTAGACAGAATGATCCCAACGGACTCCAGTTTTGTTCCCAGCCTTCTCTGACTCAGTCTTTCCAGCCTTTCCCTCCACTGTCCTCTTGGCCAGGGCTTTATGCTCAGCAGCGCTGAGCACTAAGCTTATGGGACGGAGCTGGTGTCCCTTTCCGGACTTAGCCCTGTGGGCATGCAACAGTAGATCAAATCCTCGGTTCGTGATTTGGAGGTTCAGGGTGAATGCTCTGCATCTTGTCTGCTGTGCTTTTTAACCTCGTCCTAATCTTTAAAGGAACAAAGTGGACTATAAAAAGAATCTGCAGAGAATGAGGCAGGGAGTGGAAAGAGATCATTTCGTCCACTCCGCAGGCATCGGTGAACACTAACCTTGGGTCAGACATTGGGCCAGGTGCAGGGATCCAAAGGTGTGTAAGGCATAATCTCATCTTTAGCCAGATGTAGGTGTGGGTCATTAAAATGTATTGAGATAGGCATCACTGCAGAGATGTGCACAAAATACTCAGGGTGTATGAGGGTGGGACTGCAGCAGCCACCGAGAAAATGCTTTCTGGACCCATGCAACTAGCCAACCCGCTCCCCTGAACTGGGAGTATGAAACGCCTGCTAGTGGGGATTCTAAACTCCAGACTAGAGTCAGCCTTAGGAGCATCTACAGCCTAGCCAGCCAGAGAGGCCTTCCCTTTGGACTTGGCATCTAACCAGGTGTGAGATAGAAGAACACAGGCAAGCTCTTAAGGCCACTGGTCTGGGGATATTTTGGTTACAAGTAATAAAGCCTATTAATAATAATAAGACCTATTCTGTCTTAAGAGCAGACTTTACTGGATCACGTCACTGAACATTCCAGAGTAAGGACTTCAGGTGAGGTTTGATCCAGCAACACAGAACTAGAACCTAGGATTCCTTTTCTTTCCATCTCTCCTCCCTGCCTTCCATGGGGTCTGCTTTATCCTGGGGTTCTCTCTTCATGTCACAAGATGTGTGGCCTCAGCTGCTGCTACTTGTAACTTTTGTTCATGTCTAGCCCAAGGGAGGGAGGGTCAGCATTTCCCAGGATTTTCCTCAAAGGTCCAGAGATTCTCTCTGATTAAATGAGAGAATCCACCCCTAGACTAGTCACCATGGCCAGGGAGATAGAATGTGCCAATCAGCTTGGCCAAGGTTCCATACGTCACCTCTGGCATTGGGGTGACACCAGCTTCCCTGTAAGCAGTGGGATGCTCCATGGAGGTCAGGGTCTGATGGGAAGAAGGAAGTGGGTGCAGGGGGGCAGACCCCATCATCTATTCCATACAACTTCCTGAGGCTACATGACCTTGGGCAAGTCACCTTCCCTTCCAGGATCTCAGTGTATTTAGTGTCAAATAAGGGGCTGGATGAGATTCCCCCTAAGACTTGTCACGTTACCAGAACTCTCCTTTAGTATCTAACCAGGGCTTCTCAATCCCAGCAGAGCCTGCTCTGGGGACTCTTGGTACCCCTGCCCTCTGTCCCATCTTTGCTTCAAGGTCTCTACTGCATTTTCCCCCTAAGCAGATGTTATCTGTCTCCTCCACGTGACACATTTAACCACAGTCCTTTGGGGCCTATGCTCTGGTTCAGCTCCCTCCGGGGCCATGGGCTTAAGGAGTGAGGTTAAGGATTCAGGGCCCCAGGTCCCTCAAGAGACAGAATTGTTTGTTTATCTCAACTCATAAAAAGCCATGCAAGAAAGAAGTTTCAAATCTCCAGGCAGGTTATGGATACCATAAACAGCTTATGCGATGTTTTTAGGGTAAAAAATCACCCAAAATAGAAGAGGAAGAAGGCAAGCTTCTAGGGACCATCTTCCTGCCCCAAGACAGACAGCACCACAAGAATCTTTGAGTGAGGAGGCTTGGAAAAGATGAGACAGAACAGCAGATGTCTTGGAGTGGGAGGAGGAGGTGAATTTTGCTGTATCTGAAATGCACATCTCAGTAGGAGGGGGGAGCAGTTGGTTTGGGTAGTGCCAGAACCCCTGGGAGCAGGGGGTGGGCATCGTAAGTCTTCTAAGCCAAACCAAACAAAAGCAGCCACTTTGCATTAGGAAGGGCCTTGCCTTTTGCTTCCACAGTGCTGCAAAACAAGTCAGGCAGAGCTTGATGCATAAGACAGAGCTCAAAGTGCTGCCTGACGCTCTGGCTGCAGCCCTAGCAACAGCGGCGAGATTCCTTAGAATTTTTAAAGCTCATTCAGTCATTCAACAAAGATGTATTGGACCCCATTATGTGCCAAGCATCATGCTGGGCAAGCGAAATATAGGTATGAAGAAGATTCCCTAAGGAACTTTTCTTTTAAAATATGGTTCCTCCTCTCACTTGACCAAGAGTCAGAACTCTAAAGAAGTTCTGAGCTGATTTGTGGGGTTTCCTGCCCACCTCCACCCCAAATCTTGTTTCATCATCACTTTCCAGTGCGGGGAGAGTAAATCAGTTAACACAGAGTTGTGAGCTCCCGGGGCTATGAAGGACAGCAGGAGAGGAGTCGTCTTCACCCTCAGGGAGCTGTCAGAGAGCTCAGGGTCCAGACAGGCACATGGAGGGGACGGCCACAGCACAATGTGTAGAATGGTTGGGAGCCAGATTGCCCAGGCTTGATTTCCAGATCTTCTCCTTTTTAACTAGGATTTTTAGTGTTAATTATTTCCCTCTAGGCCTCAGTTTCCTCATCTGCAAAATGGGGCTGATAAGAATAGGGTCTTTCTCCTAGGTTTCTTACAAAGACTAAATGAGATAACCCATATAAAGGTATTTTCCATAGACGCTGGCACATAGTAAGTGCTCAGTAAATGTCACATGGTATTTGTTTTATTAATAACAGTAGGGTACTGGCAATGATGAGTGTCCAAAGGTATCAGAGGAAAAAAGGGGTAGTCAAGGAAGGCTGCCTGGAGGAAGTAGCACTAACTCAAGCCCTGGACTTTAATAAAAGACCGCAAGAACCCAAAGGGCCAAGATCTCATCTTGTTCATCTCCACTCTCTCTGGCACTTTGCATAATGCAGGGCACCGGATGAACTTTGGTAGCGGAATGAACACCAATCACAGGGGACAGGCAGAAGTGAGCCTGGGGTGCTGTCAGATTGGAACTCGGTGCTTACAAGTTCAAAGAACCTGGGTTCAAACACTATCGCAGCAACTTTTTAGTTGTGCGATTTTAAGCAGTTTGCTTAACCTCACCAAACCTCAATATTCTCAACTGTAAAAGGTGAAGAAAAATAACACGTTTTAAGGCTGGGGAAGGGGCAGGGAGATGGGGCATATTGTGTATAACAAGTGTCATATGTCTTATATAAAGCTGGCACTGACCAATGGCAGTGCTGAAGGAATATTGTTATGGTGACACTGGCAGGCTGGTCTGTAAGGAAATGTCATCTGCTTTCCTCAAGTAGTTAGTCCTGCCCAGGTGCCAGAAAGGGCTTGACTTGCCTTCTGAATTTAAATAAAATTCAGCCTAAAAGTCAAATATAGTCAAGTATATGTTTGGTGGAGTTTTTTATTTGTTTGTGTTTGTTTTTAATTAAATCTCAATGATGCATCTGTTTCTTTTTGGCTTATTAGAGCCTGTTTTTACCCAGACTCTACAAACTGACCCTGACTTTGCTCTTAAAAAATTAAAAAAA
>RJWJ010027439.1:0-22193 GCA_004363605.1 Indri indri
GCATAAAACCCAGGTAAGACAGTAAATTTACATACGGAATTACCCCCTTTAGATTTGCAGAGTCTAGCCCTTAAAGAAAATCTTACAGTGAATCCAGAGGTTTCTGACTTTGGAATTCATAAACTATGTTTCTTTGGTGAGATGGTGAGATTCATGGAAAAACTGAAGGAAATGCTAATGGTCAATTTAGTGTAAGATTTCATCCTCAGAACAAGGCAAGAAAACATAATAAAATCAATCATTCATACTCAAGTCAAAGTTCAGAGCATATGATTATCCTTTTACTTTATCCACCTTCTTTTTTTTTTTTTTTTTTTAAGGACAGAGTCTCACTTTGTCACCCAGGCTGGAGTGAAGTGGGATGATTACAGCTCACTATAACCTTGAACTCCTGGGCTCAAGTGATCCTCCTGCCTATGCCTCCCAATTAGCTGGAACTACAAGCATGTGCTACCACAGCTGGCTAATTTTCTTTTTCCTTTTTTTTTTTGGCAGCAGAGATAGGAGTCTCATCGTGTTGCCCAGGCTGGTCTTGAACTCCTGGCCTCAAGCAGTCCTCCCACCTCGGACTTCCAAAGTGCTGGGATTATAGGTGTGAGCTGCTATGGCCAGGTATCCATTATTTTAAAGCATGTTATTATTCCTAAAATTTTCCCTGCAGAAAACTTTACTTGTGAACACCCTGAGATTTCTCATCTTTTTATCTCATGTAATGTTATATACCTAAGAATATCTTAATAAGTGTCATATGCTTCTAAGTAAGTTCTCAAAAGGTCCTAATGCATGAAACCTCATTTCAAATCATCTACAGAAAAGCTCCCTGGAAAGCAACACCGTTACTGTTTCTCCACGCAATTTTCCTTTAGCTAGCTTGAGAGATGTTAACACAATTCAAATGGGAATCTGTCTTCCGTTGCTCCCTCCCTTAAAATCTGTGATTAGGTAGGTGGTACATTTTCAATTGATGAAATTCTAAAATCAAGAAAATAAGATCATGCATTCCCTAATTAATTCAACAAATGTAAAGATGTAAAGTGTTTCTTATACAACAGGGATTATGCTAGTTTACTAGAAGAGTTGACAGTTACGTGAGTAACAGTAATTTGAGATTGGTGCTACTTGGGTTGGGATGTACTGAATCGCCCAGTCCTAAAAGTTTGCAGACAACCAGTTGTGCACAGAGACTACACCAGTCAGATTTCTAGGTATGGTCATGCTAAGGAATTTTTTTAATATATTTTTTTCAGTGGCAAAAGATTCAAGCAAAAAGTTCCTCAGAAATCTCTCAGTTCCAGGTCCAAAATTTCAGCCTCATTTGGTAGGAAAACACCAAGTATTGAAATTATATCAAGGTGATAGTTCCTTTAAAGGGAATATTATTTTTATGCCATACAGCTTACTGCTGTGGAAAGAACATCGAATTAAACTGGGTTTAAATTTAAATTTGTATTTGCTGCTGCATTACTTCAAGTAAGTTACTTAATAAGCTTTAGTTCCATTATGGGGGAGGAGGGAGGAAAATAATGGAAAATATCAGCAAATGTTTAGTTTTGAGTTTTTGTGGGGCCCAAAGGCAGTAACAAGTAAAAGGGTCTGGCATATGGTTGGTTAATATCATTTCCCCATGCCAACTTTTCAAAATGTTCAACTCTCACAAGATACTTCCGACCCTAACAAGCTTTAGTTTCAAACTCAAAGTTAAACAAGTATTTCTTTTTCTGTTTGTGTTCTAGTTCCCTCATGTATCAAAGCGAAAAATTCCAACTGCATCTATGGAGGGATGGTACTTTTAACTGAATGATGAAGTATCGGAATGAAACACCCTGACATAAAGCTATTGGGTGTCGTTCGTTATATCCAGTCTTGTTTATTTAGCATTTAAACAATTAAGCAGAAGACTACATTTCAGAACACGAATAAATCCAAAATTTAAAAGGGTATTCAGTGATAAATGTTTAATTCAGATTACTTTATCTCTAATATTCAACTAGGTACTAATGTGATTATACTTCAGATTAGAAGCTAAATACCTCAAACTCATTTCTTCCTCGGCGCTTTAAGACTGTGGTCCCCAGCCCACACGCCCTCCCCAGATGGAAAAATTATCTTCCATAAAACCAGTTGGTCCCTGATGCCAAAAAGGTTGGGGACCTCTGCAAGACATGCAGGAACACCCATCGTTGTCTGGGACACTTCACAATTGCCACCCCTGCAGCTCTATAATGCAGTTTTAATTACTTTCTCCAAAAATATATATAAATAAATGTTACTTTGAATTTAACCAAGAAGCATCTGTTTTGTTTTTATGTGGGAGGGTGCAAGAACAAAGGAGGTGTTGAGAGGAAACACTGGCCCTTTTTGTACATTAAGAGATTATTCATTTTTTGTCAAGTATGCTAACTTTCCAGAATTAAAACAAGTGGAGATGTTTACCACTCCCTTTAAACAACCTATAAATGACCATGTGTTGTTAATAATAATCACTCCAGTTCAAAATAGACAGCAATTTTATTTTTACAAGTACATTTTTATAAAATGCTCACGACTAGATTGAGAAGTAGAAGAACACAGTACTGTTTCAGGCTTTCATACCAACTGGCTGTGTGTCTTTGATCAAGACACTAAGCTTCTCTGAGACTTTATCAAGTGTGATAAAAATAACTTTTGTCTGCAGCATATGTTTATCATGTGGAGAAAATAAGCAATTACATAGCAGAAAGATAATTCAAGAAGTCTTGAAATAATGTGTAATTAATTTTAATATGTATATTATTTGTAAACACATTGGTTAGAAATTAGAGTCAGAGCTAAGAATGAGTCAGATTAAAATTAGGTTCAGGATTAAACATACGCTTTCAATAAATAAAAGTTAAGACCATAATAGCACTTTTCCGCATTAATTCCACAGGTATGAACATCCCAAAATTCAATGTCATTTTCATTAAACCATGATATTACAAAATGAAGAATGAAATGTCCGATTTTGGAAATCAAATAGTCAATTTAACTTAAGATATTAAAAATGTTTCAAAATAAAATGTCCAAACAGAAAAAAAATATGCTTCCTTTTAAGATATTGCATTATGGATCTCTATAATAAAAACTATAAAACACTGATGAAAGAAATTGAAGAGGACACAAAAAATGAAAAGATATTCCATGCTCGTGGATTGGAAGAATCAACATTGTTAAAATGTCCATAATGCCCAAAGTGATCTACAGATTCAACGCAATCCCCATCACAATACTAACGACATTCTTCACAGAAACAGAAAAACTAATCCTAAAATTTATGTTGAACCACAAATGAACCAGAATAGCCAAAGCCATCCTGAGCAAAAAGAACACAACTGGAGGAATCACACTACCTGATTTCAAATTATACTACAGAGCTGTAGTAACAGAAAACAGCATAGCATTGGCATAAAAACAGACACATAGACCAATGGAACAGAATAGAGAACTTAGAAATAAATCCACACACCTACAGTCAACTTCTCTTAGACAATGGTGCCAAAAACAAACAGTGGGAAAAGGACAGTCTCTTCAAT
Organism: Indri indri; assembly: GCA_004363605.1. NCBI lineage: Eukaryota > Metazoa > Chordata > Mammalia > Primates > Indriidae > Indri > Indri indri. The sequence goes on from RJWJ010027439.1 coordinate 3,552, forward strand.
AAATGGTGTTGGGAAAACTGGATATCCATATGCAGAAGAATGAAATTAGACCCTTATCTCTCGCCATATCAAAATGGATTAAAGACTTAAATCTAAGACATGAAACTACTAAAAGAAAACTTTGGGGAAATGCTTCAGGAATTGGTCTGGGCAAGGACTTCTTGAGTAATACCCCAAAAGCACAGACAAGCAAAGCAAAATTGAACAAATGGGATCACATCAAGCTAAACAGCTTCTGCACAGCAAAGGGAACAATCAATGAAGGGAAGAGACAACCCACATAATAGGATAAATTGTCTGAAAACTACCCATCTTATTAAGGTATTAACAACTAGAATTATAAGGAGCTCCAACAACTTGATAGGAAAAAATCAAATAATCTGATTAAAACATGGGCAAAGGATCTGAATAGACATTTCTCAAAAGAAGACATATAAATCACCAACAGATGTATGAAAAAATGCTCAACATCATTAGTCATTAGAGAAATGCAAATCAAAACTGCAACAAAATATCATCTCACCTCAGTTAAAATGGTTTTCATCAAAAGACAGACAATAATGAATGCTGGTGAGGATGTGGAGAAAGGGGAACCCTTGCACAGTGTTGGTGGGAATGTAAATTAGTACAGCTGCTATGGAGAACAGTATGGAGGTTGCTCAAAAAACTGAAAATAGAACTACCTTATGACCCAGCAATCCAACTGTTGGGTATATATCCAAAGGATGGGAAATCAGTATATCGAAAAGATATCTACACTCCCATGTTTACTGCAGCAATATTCACAATAGCCAGGATTTGGAATCAACATAAGTATCCACCCACAGATGAATGGAGAAAGAAAATGTGGTACATATACGCAATGGAATATTATATAGCCACAGCAAAGAATGAAATCCCGCCATTTGGAACAACATGGATGGAACTGGAGAACGTTATGTTAAGTGAAATAAGCCAAGTACAGAAAGACAAATCTTGCATTATCTCACTCATATGTGTGACCTAAATATTGAAAACAATTGATCTCATGGAGACAGAGAGTAGAATGATGGTTACCAGAGGCTGGGAAGGATAGTGGGGAGGGGAAGATAAAGTGGGGATGGGTAATAGGTACAAAAATATAATCAGTTAGATATAATGAACAATATTTGATAGTTACAACAAAGTGACTACAATCAACAATAAGTTAGGGTACACTTCAAAATGACAAAAAGAGTAGAATTGGAATAGTCCTGACACAAAGAAATGTTAAATGCCTGAGGTGATAGACACCCCAATTACCCTGATTTGATTAATTCACATTGCATGCCTGTATGAAAACATCACATGTGTCCTATAAATATATACAACTATTATGTACCCATAATTAAAAATTAAAAAAAGATACATTGCATAAAAAATTACATACAAAGCAATTAAAAGCAACCAAGAATTATAGACCCAGTGTAAGAAACAGTCTCACAGTGAACACATGACATTGTACACAAGCAGATGTCTAACCCTGGACACTTAGTCTTTGTTATTAACGTGTTCTCCCCCATAGCTGCCTTCTTCAGCACCAGAAAGGAGGGACATCCTTCTTTTCCTAACTTTCTACAAATGTTAAATCACCCACAGGCTAGAGAGCAAACTAACATATCTGTATGGATGTCTACATGATAAAAAGAATCCTGTCTCTGTGCTTTCAAAGTACCGCACGGAAGATAAAGGATCATATTTGAAGAGCTTACTTTAAAAGAAACTCATCTAAAACAAAACACCTCACAAATCATTATTACCCAAAGTTGTTATTCTTTCACATGTTTTGAGTAAGCCAGATGAAATAGTTCACTTTACTTGTGTAACTCAATATGATATGATTAGCCTTGTTGAATACAACATTTTAAGCTAAGGAACAGTGTTAGTACCTGCCTTAGCCTAACCTTGTTATGTTTTTAAATCAGGGATCTGTTGGAGGGGATGGGACTGGAGCAGTCTCAGGGCTGCACTTGATAGCCCCTTCCCTCTGTCAGTCCTGAACACTCATCCCACCCACTGCAGTCTCCTCCCTTAATCCTTCCTGTGTGATCTGCTGATCTGCAGGTAGAGACCTGTGAAAGCAGAAAACCTCACGGCATTCATTACCAAGTGTGTTAGTTATCCATTTCTGCAAAGCAAGTTACGCTGAAGCTTGAGGGTTTAAACAGCACACATTTATTATGTCACATTTTCTGTGAGTGAGGAATCCAGGAGTAGCTTCACTAGGTTTGTCTACCCCCGGGTCTATCGTAAGACTGCAGTTGTGGTGCTGGCCAGGGCTATGGTCTCATCTGAAGGTTCTGTATAAGGATCCACTTCCAACCTCACGCACTGGTTGTTGGAAAGATTCAGTTCCTCAGGCTGAGGGTCTCAGCATCTCATTGACTGTTGACTGGAAGCCTGAATCAGTTTCCTGCCAGATGGGATTCTATTAGGGCAGCTCACAAGAAGGCAGCTGGCTTCCCTCAGAGAGAGGGAAAGAGCAAGAAAGGGCATAGAGGATAGAGCCTCCCTCTCTTTGAAACCTAATCCCAGAAGTGTCACCCCATCCCCTCTGTTATACACTATCCACGTGAATCATGAGGTCCAGACTCACACAAGGGACGGGGTTACACAAGTCCATGACTACCAGGAGGTGGGGCTCTTTAGGGGCCATCTGAGAGGCTGCCCACCACACTGCACCACATTGCTGATCAATGTCTATTGGTTCCTTAAATAATGCCTTATTTGCTCAATCCCCAACTTGTGGTTCTCTATTGCTCTCTACCCTGTATTAATTGTATTAGTATAAATGTTTTTACTTTTTTTGTTTTTAATTTTTTTTTTTAGAGACAGGAGTCTTGATATGTTGCCCAGGCTGGTCACAGACTCCCAGCCTCAAGCAGTCCTCCTGCCTCAGCTGAGTAGCTGAATTACAGTGCCGTCTACTCTGTATTAATTTTATTAATATGAATGCTTTTACTTTCCTATTAGGCTCTAAGTTGATAAGGGACACGGGGAAGCACCGTAATTCAGTGGAAAGAAGAAATGCACTAGACTGGAAGGCTGGCTTCCTGTACAGGCACAACCTATCGGATCCGCCAAACTTCCCAATTTTGACAGATACAGAGTATATGAGACATGCTATACAGACGTACAGAGACGATAATGCGGATAGACTTCATCCCTCCACAATTACATGGACAAGCTTCATTCATTGTTGCATCCTTCACTGTATCTAGAAGAATCCAGCACATAAGAGGCTTAGGAAAACATCTTCCATGAAGGTCGAAAGGCTGAAATAGGCTGAGGTTAGTAATTCCTAAAATTTAACTCTAACTTCAATTTTACTGGACAAACTGACCATTCTTTGAGATTACTCTGAATATCTTTGCGTAAATAACTGACTTCACTCTAGCAGACGCCATAGCTCAAAAACATAAAACACAGAAGATAATAATATGTCATGAAACACTGTCATCTGACAGCATTGGAAAGCAGTGGGTCACGGTGGGCTCTGAAGCCAACTGGCTCCACAACTTACTGTCTGCATGAGCAAAAGCATCTCAATTTCCTCATCTGCAAAATGGACCAAATAAGAAGAATGCCTACCCTATCAGGGCTCTTGCAGATTACATAATAAAAATAAAATGCAGTGCCACGCACAATACAAACGCTCCAAATGGTGGTTGTGTTACTGTGATCCCTTCCACATTCCTGTACGGAAAATGTTTTATTAACATTTCTCCAACTCAGTATCTTGATTGAGAGGTTTTAGACAAAGGTGGGAAATATTCTCAGCCAAAAGAAAAATGACAGTGTCAGTTGTACTCATAGTAACATGGGAGACTAAACAAGGACCCATAGGGAAACCATCGACACTGATTTTGGTTAAGGTATATGAAAAGAGGGGCAGAGTCAGCAGAAACTTAAACACGAAATGAGTACGAATCAGCCTGTATTTACAGTTCATGCCCTTTTCTAACTGACAGAGTTAAAAAGAGTATAACGGCTTAGAAAAACCATCTTTACCCCGTTTGGAATTCAGAAGCCACAGGAAGTTAGCTTTGCAAATTGCTGAGAAGCAAAGACTTCTGTGTGAGCAAGAACTCATCCTAAGTAACGGAGATCAGAAGCATCCTCTCAGATTAAATGGCCCCAGGTTTGTCATCTTCCCCTAGCCACTGGGAACCGAAATGTTCTAAGACCTCTCTTTAAGGAACTGCAAGTAATCTGCCATTTTGACATTAAAATCAGTTAATTTCTATTTCACTGTATATTTCGGTGAAAAAGAAACTTTCGCCTTTGTGGGGGAAGTAATTGCTATTTGATCTATCTGATGATATTTGTTATCTCTTTTGAAAATGCCTTATAAAACATTTTGGGGATCTGAAGACATATACACTCCCCCATCTAGAAGAGATCACATTACAGTGAAATGGGAAGATATATCAACAAATAGTTACCCTATAACGTAAATCCAAGGTAGATCTTGTGGGAATGGGAGACATAAAGAATTGGAGTTTGGAAAGAAAGAAGCAAAACTGTCATTATTCCATGGGCGATCGGCACACTTATAACTTTGATTCAAACTGTACAAAAGCAAATTATGTAACCAAAACCTTTTCACCCCTGTAATATTCTGAAATAAAAAAAAGAAAAAAAAAGAATTAGAGCTGTCAGATGGAAAAGATCTTCAAAGTGACAGAGTCTCTGAAAGTAAATGAATAATAATAGGTAGTCTAAATCTTAATAGCATCACCTACCATTCAGAGAGCTTCATTTGATTTGGACTGTGATATGTATATGGGAAGTACCTCTGCTTTGGATGCCAGAGGAAATACATGCATCTAATTCTGTTCTCTTCTGAAGTTCCATTAAAACTATAATAAAGGGAGAATTTTTAAAAAGATAAACCCATAAGGACTAGAAGACAGAAGGGGAGATGACAGCAACAAGACATGGAAGCCAGCTGTACCAAGTTAGTAGCCTTTAAGATGATATTAATAAATGCATAGCTGTCACCGAGAAACCTGGGAACCAACCCTGACAGCAAAGGATCTGGCAGCAGGGACCTGTCCAGCTGAGGGTAAAGAGAGGAGTGCCGGGAACAAGGAGCCAGTCAGTCCATTACATCCCTGTTCCCCAAACAGCCTCCCCAACTCTGTCGGCTTGATTTTCTTGAGAAATTAAAACAAGGCCCAGCGAGCACAGTTGTAGGACAGGGCACTGTGCTGAAAACACAGGGACCACGTGCATATTGAATAGAGAAGCCCCTCCTCTCCAGACAGCCTTCTTCCCCAACCTGGGGTCCAGAACACTGCCAGAAATTGGAAGTCCACAAGGAATCTCACCACCCCAAGAGGAAAGAGCAAAACATAAAGTCATCGGTAAAAGCCCCACAAATAACAGACACAGAAAACGCTACACCGAACTCAAAGTCAAAAAGCCCTTCATGAGGACTCACGGCTCCTCGTTACCTTTGAGACTTTAAGCAAGAACAGACAGCCGAGGATTAAATCATCTACAGGAACCCTCTAGAGGGAATGTTAGAGACCAAAAAACAAGAAAAAAAAATTAAAAAGGCATAAAACTCTTCCACCTTCTACAAAGTATCGTCAGTACTTGCTGTCCCCACATTCTCTGCCCGTCACTTCCTGATCCCACCTATTAAGCCTTTGCTCAGATGACTGAGTCTAAATCACCAGTGATTTGAATCTTGCAAAATCCAAACGTACATTTCTCAGTCTTTGGCAGCATTTGACACGGTTATAAATTCTTTCCTTCCGATACATGTACTTAATTTGACTTCCAGGACACACTCTCTCTTCCTCTTCCTTCTACTTATAATGTTGCCCATTGCTTAGTCTCCCTTGCCGAATCCTTCTCTCTCCAGCCTCTTATTTTTGGAGTGTCCTAGGGCTCAACCCTGGCGCCTCTTCTCATCTCTCTCTACACTCACTGCCTTGGTGGTCTCAACCAGTCTCATGGTGGTCCTGGGATACTCTCACACTTTCATCTCCAGCCTCCAACCCCCTCCTGAACTCCTGATGCATAGAATGAACCACCTTCTCAGCATCGCCGCCTGCACGTCTAACAAATAGGCCACTCTGCTCACATTCTCCCCTGTCTCACAGGATGCACGCTCCATCTGCCAGGTGCTCAGATGAGCCATCCTAAACTCCTTTCTTTCCCTCACCTTCCACATCCAGCACATCATGAATCCTGTCGGTTCCATATTCCAAACCCATCCAGAATATGACCTTACTTCCCCACTCCCACCACTATGCCCTGTCCTGATTATTGCCTGGATCACTGCAACACCCTCTTAATTGAAGAAAATGGTTCTACAAACGCAAAAACACGGCAATAGAAATAGAAAAACTCAACAGAAGGTTTGGAAAATAAATGTGAGAGAATTTCCCAAAAGTAGGTAAGACGAAAAAAAGTTAAGAGAAGTAGACCAATTCAGGAAGGCTTACAACCAAGTAACAGTTTAGAGGGGGGAGAAAAAGTTGACCAGTTCATGGGAGGAGATCTCAGTGAGTTAAGAAACAAAAACTACAGGACCGCACACTCTCTCTGACTGTATTTCTGCCAGACATAAAGCACTTGGTTCACACTCTGGCCCGGCCAGCTTTCCTAGCCGTCGTCAACCCCATTCACAGAATTCACTCAGGATGTTGCCTCCTCCCCACAAAAAGGCCCTTAAAAACTTTCATGGACTCTGATGCTAGAAGACAGACCACAGCCTACAAACTTTTTTCAGCTTCTCTTCTCACATGAGCCTTTATCTAATAATAGGAATATTTTCCTCTTCTTACCCAGCTAAGCGTGTGCTTGTCTCTAGGTTCTAAAAAACAAAACAACACAATGGTGAGGAAAACGTTTGTAGGTGGATGAAGAATTGGAAAAGTGATTGACACAAACTGAGCTTCCACAGCTGGGGAAGGGAGGGGGATTTCACAAAGGATATCGTCAGCATTACGGTGGCATTAAAGAGAAGTAAGAGCTGAATGCCAGTACCTTTGAGTTGACTGGGGAGCAAAATGAAAAACACAGGGTCTAGATGAGGGGAAAAGTGTCATCCATTCATGTTTGTTTATAACACAGTCCTGCCCCCAGCTTCAGAGATCAGTGCGTGTTAGGCTACGGTAGGGAGTGAAGTGGCGTCTAGTCAGAAGATAGCAATGAAGATATAGGAAATACGAATTCATTCTCGGCAATTACCCACTGGACGATACAGCTAAAAGGTTAAATACGTTTGAGTCAGTTAAAAATTGTTTTAAGCTGTAAGTAAAATAACACCTGATAAATAATGACACACAAAACTGAGGTAAGTCAACATTGATTTGGGGGCTAAAAAAAGTTAGGGCAAAAAAATTTTAAGGGGTCTTTAAATGCCTTTTCCTAATGTGGAGAAACTGCTGCTAAGGCTCCATCCAATCACTTTTGCATTACAGGCAAAATGAAGGAGGAAAAGGGAAAGAAACAAGAAAGAACATGCAATGCCTATTAATCATGCATTTTTAGCAGACCCCTACTTACGTCTCATTTGCCAGATCAGCTTCCTATTGGTCACCTGCGATGAAAGGGAAGCTGGAAAGTGCAGCTCCTAATGTGGAAAAACTGCATACTGTCTCCTAACAACATAACAATTTCAAGCTCTCGTCTAAGCAATCTTGGAAACGGAAACATTCCCCAACTACCAGGGCTCACGGCGGCCTCCCTTACCCCTTGATCCCACCTTTAATACTAATAAAAGTCATCTGATACACTTTAGATATTCCAGTCCTTCTATTGTACAGAAGTATGTGCTCTGCCCTTCCAAGATGATTTTTGAAAGCCTGAGAGCAAGGACCTCGTCTTAGATATCATGAGATCATGCCAGAGTGCCTGGCATATGGCAGACAACTAAAGAAGTATACAGTGTGAAAGACAAAAATCATTACTTACCCTTCAGAAAGAAGTCATAACAGCTGACCTTAAGAGAAACAGACAAGTCACACATTTGCCTTACTGGCCCCATAAATCCACAGGGGCAGAAACACCTAAGAAAGCAAACGCCAAATGCAGGCATGGGCAAAAGTATCAGCCGCAAACGGCACCACAAGTATAAATGGCTACATGATAATCAAGAGAGGAACCGCAAAGTGAAGAGTGAAACAGACATTACTATGGGGAGAAGCCTCCTTTTTCCTCCTCCACATCTACAACCTATGGTTTATGCAAATGGTCACTTTTTACTCATTCAGGAGTTTCTAGTATTACCTTAATTGTTCTGCTGAAAAGATGTAAAAAGATGAAGAAAAAAAAGGTTGGTAGAAATGCCCAAACTTATTATCCCTAAATTTTTACTTGAAACCCAACAAAGCATAGAAACCTTCAGTAAGTGCATGTCACTGTGCAATTTGATAACAATGGAGTCAAGAATCAAATCCAGTGATTCTTATGAGGAAATGCTGATGTGTTAATACCCAACTGAAAATCTGCACACCTGGGGAATTACTTTAAAAACTGTCAAAATGTATTACATAACAAAAATTTCCTGAAGATGCAGCCAACAATTTTTAAAATCTTGTTCGGTTTTGCTTGGCTTAGTTAAGTGAACATACCCAACAATTTATGAAAACTAACATTTCTCGGACAGAGAGTAAGATATTTGCTACCATATTCAGGTATCATTTTATACTTGCTAATAAGATGAAGGGAAACACTATATTTGCATTCTTTCCACATCCCACACCAAGCATGCCCAAGCATCTGGAAGCCTGGGGTTGTTGAGTAGACACACAAACATGCCCACGTGGTAGGAATCTTGCCTGAAGACGTGTTGCTAGGCTTTAACATACATGTGAAACACACAAGCTCTTGGACAATATTTCAAGTAATTGTTAGGATTACCTAAAGGGCATAATAAGTTAAATGGCAAATATACCAACTGTATTCTTTTTTTGATTCCAAATTAAAATAGTGGCATTCATTCCTTATATTTGTATCACTTCTAAATTTTATTACTGGCCTTCTGATTCAAGTCCCCAGTTTAAACGTCAACGTGTTTACTGGGAAGTTTTAATTTACCAAAATAACTCAGAAGTTGTAGTTTTCTCCCCAAATTACTTGAAACTTAAACCTTGTGCTTGGAGTTCAGACAGAACTGAACTAAAAATGTGGATTTGTGACTAACCAGCTGTGTGTCTCTTAGAGAGACTTGGTAAGCTCTTTGAGCCTCAGTTTATTCATATGGGAAATAGGTATATTACTGGTAATGTTACTGTCTCCCTCAAATGGATTGTAAATATTAGAGGTAATTCCTCTATTGAAAACACAGTACTTGTCATACCAGGCACTCAAAAATGAAAGGCTCTTAGTTCTCTCTAAATATCTGAATATCATATACACCTTCATAAGAGTAGATATATTTGCTCTTATAAAGCAAAATATAAATTAGAAACATTGAATGCATTTTTCATATTATTGTTTGGACCTTAAAAATAAAAGAAGGGTAGCACATTAGAATCACCTGTCTATATCCAGTTGGGCTAATGCCCAGCTGTACCGAGGCTGAACCAAAGTACATGAAGATCCATTTAAAGAATGATGAGAAAATGGGTCATTTCCAAATCAGCAGGCTGTGTATAAATTTCCCTAGAGTAAGAAATACACAAATGTTGATAACAACTTAGGGGTATTCCTCCCAAAAATGACAGTGAAATAATGACATTTGTCCTTTCCTTATTATATATAAATAAAAAATTGCTAATTAAATGATAGAACATTGAAAGGAACCATTTAACTATAAGATAAATATGTACTCATTTCAGAAACATGCTTTTAAATATCAGAAATTGATGCTATTGGGCATGGTGGCTTACGCCCGTAATCCTAGCACTTTCGGAGGCTGAGGTGGGATAATAGCTTGAGGCCAGGAGTTATAGACCATCCTGAGCAACATAGCGAGACACCATCTCTACTAAGAAAAAAAAGAAAAGAAAAGAAAAATTAGGTGAGCATTGTGACTCACACGTATAGTCCCAGCTACTTGGGAGGCTGAGACAGGAGGATCATTTGAGCCTAGGAGTTTGAGGTTGCTGTGAGCTATGATGGCATCACTGTACTCTAGCCTAGGCAACAGAGTAAGACCTTGTCTTAAAAAAAGAAAAAGAAAGAAAGGAAAGAAAGGAAAGAAAAGAAGAAAGAAAAGAAAAGAAAAGAAAAGAAAGAAAAGAAAAGAAATGAAAAGGAAAGAAAGAAAGAAAGAAAGAAAGAAAGAAAGAAAGAAAGAAAGAAAGAAAGAAAGAAAGAAAGAAAAAAAGGGAAAGAAAGAAAAGAAAGGAAGGGAGGGAGGGAGGAAGGAAGGAAAGAAATCAATTAAATAATTATAAAACATTTGTATTTATCCACAAAGATGTCAGAATATCTTCTTGAAAACATTATTTATTCCCTGAGCAAATATTCATAGAGTTCTAACTCTGAATGAGGTACCCTTCTCAGCCCTGCAGATAACAGTATAAACCTGCCCTTGTAGAGTTTACACCTTTTTAGCAAACAGTTAAAATACTGTATGTCCTAGACAGGAAGAAAATCGCATTTTATAATGTTCTATAATTTAGAAATCATTTTCACTTATACTGTCTTCTCTTTCCAGGCATTTTAACATGGTGAAGCTTTACTGTAAGAGGAACAGACAATGAAGTGCCAGGATTCTATAGATTTTGTACTTTGGCTACATAAAGAAAGGCTTTCCTGTTGGAAAAAAATAAATCCAACACACAGTCCAACACTGGTACATCTCAAGCATGCTTGCTTATACAAGGTTAACGACATAAGTTACTGATTAAGTCGGTAGACTTCATACACCTATGGGCCTTGTTTATAAGAGCTGTACAAGTTAAATTGTTAGAGAACAAATGCATTTTGTTTCAGTCAGTATGTCGCCGTCTTGTCTAGGCAGGAGGAAAAAAAATGGATGCCGAGACTGCAATCCTTTTGGAATAAAATCTTTAAATGCAAACATGATTGCTATTGTAGACTGTTTAATCTAGCGATATTGTATTTCATTTCTGTTTTTGGAGAGGTTTGTTGATTTGACCATACTAGGTACAACTCAGTGCTTATCTCAACTGTTTAGATAAGATTTATTTGACTTTGGCAGGTGACAAAATCTAGGGTGTGGAATAAGGGAGGCAGAAAAAAAGACTGGCATATTCCCAGATGGTGTTTATTTTAAGCATAGTGTATAGATGAGCAAAAAGTTTCAAACAACGCACTGTACTTCATGTAAAACATCCACTGTCTGTTGAATGTTTTCTGTAAACCAGCACTGCAAAATGTCCTTTATTGGGCATAACGGACTTCACCTTCTTGCTTAGGTAAACATTTGCACTCTTGTAAAAGAGAGCTTAGTGAGTTCCCCTGGAAATAGGACCCTAACTCTGGGATCACATTTTGCCACTGTTTCTAACACATGCTCTAAAAGGAGAACGGTAATAAATTGTATTTTGAATGCAAGCATTTATATTGCTCCATAAGTATAGAATCTATCAGAAATCTAAAATGTCTTATGCCAAAATAACTTTCATACCAATAACAATACTTTTATCAGTGTAATTCTACACAAATATGTCTCACCTGGAAAGAAACCCAAAAAAGAAAAGCTTGAATTTATAAACACAATGATTATAATCATGGTTTTAAAGCAAAGAAAAAAAATTTTTTTTAAAATAATTCATCTAAACGTTCACTTAAATAGTCAACTTCTTTAGTATATATATATATATTGGCAGACATGTTGAGGTAGGGGAAGGAACTAAGAAGTTTGGTCACTAAAATTTTAAAAATTTATCAAAAATAAAGAAAACTTAGTTGTAAATTTATGATGTATGACTGAGAAGATTACAGCTTACATACCAAGATTAGACATGGTATGGCAATGTCTTTCAGTGTACTACAGGGATGACCTTAACTAACTTGTGCTTTATTACTACTTCTCCAAAATATTGAAAAATATGAAAAATCTAACACCCACAAAATATTTATCATGATCCCCTTGGAATAATTTCATGTTAATGTACATCAACATGTAGTTAATATGTGCAAAAATCTGATTCATTGGTTTGTCTGTATCTTGAGTCCTATTTTGCTATTTGTTCAGATAATGAAGGTTTTTCATTTTTCTCATTGGATATATGTATTGGTGTGTAAGAATTAATTTAATGTCTCAGAGGAATGAGGGATCAGTTAAATACAGGGAGAAGTTTCAAATATTAGGATTTCTCTGATGTGCTTTCAGTGAATAAAAAGTTACTAATAGGTGTAAGAGAAACTTTTCAAATAAAAGATGGAACTGCCTCTGTTAAATTTTCCACTCACATTTTTGAACTTTAATTAAACTTCCATAGGTGATTGCTGAATGGACAGCTGACGGCTGGAGGAAATTTTCCTTCTTCTATCTGTACTTACCTCACACTTTCCACTCTCCAGAGTTCAGTAACTACTATCCACTGCTTAGGGTAGTCGTTGACAAAGGAGTCTACCAATTTTGTTCCTCCCAACCCCTTTCCTCCTTCATTACTTTAAATATCCGATGACTTTCAGCATTTCTACAGCTGTGACGCTCCACACATGTTGATTTAATTGAACAAGATGCATCAGTCCTCTTCTTATGGTGTCAGAAATTTTTTTCCATTAAAGAAAACCATTTTCATTGTCAGAGCTTCCAGGCATCCCTGATCACTGGCAATGTGTGCAAATAGTAAAAATACAGAATGGGCTTCACTGTTCAGAAAAGCTTCAGATGGAAGCTATTGGTTGGAGGAGAAGTTTAACCTACGTCGAGCACCATGAACTTTCGGTATAGACATACTCCATTGTATACTGTTACTTCTGAGTCTCTTCTCCCTGACTGCCCAACTAGATCCAAGTTAGAGTTCAAGCTCATGTTGCTCTATGAATAGCAAATGTTTCTTCAAGATTCCATCCAAGGAAATGAACTAAAATTTAGGAACTTTCTGCATAGTTCCATACCTCCTGGGGCTCAATGGACCAAGAACCTCTTTCTGCCATTACTGAAACCTGTTAAGGTCTCTTCCTTGGCTGTTCCTGTACCTACATAATCCCATGAAAATGAAACCATTAAAAAGCAAGGCAGCCTTCAAATTTCACAATTCCCACACATAAAGATTCTTTTGCATTTTTGTTTACTTAGTTTCAAGGTATACAGAGTCAATCTAAATATCTCTGTGTGGGGAAAAAGTGGTTGCTAGTGGCTAAAATACTTTGCCAAAGCACTTAAAAACTTTAATCTCAGCTGAAATTATGATCCTCATTGTTCAAGAAGAAGCAATTTCCTATTAGTAAATTTCTTAGAGAATATCACGTCTCCTTCTGTTCCCCTTTCTTCTAGCTGAGAGATAGGAGAGTAAGGATATTTGTCCTCACTTGCCAGGCTACTATAAAGGAAACTCACCCTGTCTTCCAAAATTCCTTTTTGGCACAGAATGAACAAGTTAAAATTGACACTAAATGTTAACTCCCTAGACTTCATTGTATTTCAACATTTTAAGCCTTTCGCTAAGTATTCTGAAATTACTACTCAAGACTATCACAGATGCTATAAGAGTGATGTAATGTCTTCGTGACACCCAGACTTACGTGCAGGAGATGACAGGGCTAAGACACTCTAAAGATCATGGCCAAGATAACAACAACTGACCCTCCACTGCTGATTCAAACTGCTCTGCAGCAGTGAGACCAGGAGCCCCAAGCACCTGTTTACATAGCTATGAATTAAACTTCTAAAAGTGGGCACTTAACAGTAAATAATATATGTTTACCGTAACAGGAATTAGGGTTCACCAGACCCCCGATGAGTAAATTAGAAATAAATAATTCATCTCAAAAGTGCCAACTGTGCATTTTGGAACTATTAATACACATTTCAAACATTTCAACACATAGCAAAGCCTGTTAGGATTTAAGTGAGTATTGGGGTTTCATTTAACATGAACACAATATGTTTAAATTTATTACTTACCAAACATCTAAATATTTCAAAAGCCTTGACTCAGGTAAATAAGTAATGTTAGCAGACCCAGGTACTTAAAACTTGGATGAGCATAAGCTTGATAAAACACATCCTCTCCCTTTATTTATTTAAAAAAAAAAATTAGAAAGGTGTAGCATAACTGCATTCAAATACAGCAGTCCAAAAGCACGGAAGCTAACAGGTCTAAAACAGACTGATCATACCAGATTTTAAAGTGGAAAAGTCTAAGAGTTAAAACAAATGCATCTGTTTCCAAAAGAAATAATTAATATCAACTTAGATCCCACAGATAACTCAATCAGTATTCTCTTCCAAATGGCTATTATGAAAAATTCTCAATGTTGTTACCCAACAGCCCACCAAAACGGCGATCAAATTTTCTGTTTACATTTAACTACTAGTCCTTTACCTATAAACATAGATGTTTTAAATTTATCTTTACATGAATGTTAGCAAATCAAGAAAGCTGCCAATGTTTATGCTTTTTTAATAGAAGAAACATTTAATGAAACCAACTGTTCAATGGAAACAATGCAAATACACAACCTGATTTTAAAACACCTTCTAATTATCTACTCCAAAACTCAATTTCCCAGGTGAACTAGTGTCAAATTTGATGAGCAAATGAGGAAATCTTGGGCATTCTGCCTCCCTTCCAGATGGAGCTACTAAAAATATATAATATGCTCAATACAGAATCCATCTCTCTCTGCCCTTCACTTTCCATCTGTTTTAATTCCTCACCCATCTATTAATAGAACACCCTATAAGAAAAATATAGTAGATTCAAACAGGTTATAATCTCAAGGATATTGTAAAAACTTACATGTTTGTGGAAAATTGAACAGCTCAGTGTAGCCTGTGCCATGAAGACCATGATGGCAAATGCGGTCTCATTTGGAAAAGAAAGGAAAACAATGATGCATACCCCAGTAAGCAATCGCTTCTTCTGCTAACAATGTTCACGGTGCATTTTCCTTTTGCTTAGGTGCAACTAAGGGTTCACATGAGGATCTCATATGACTGACTCATCTTAAGCACATAATTACCCTCTACATGATCCCAAGGTGGGGTCAAACTTTTCTCTTGTCAGTCTCACCAAGACACACAATCCGCTGGCCTCCCCCCCGCCCCCGTTGCACTGTCCCTCACCTCCTTCCCTTACGTCCTAACACACATTCATGACAATGCACCCTTATTTATTCCCTTTCGTACATATACGTCCTTGCATTCCTCTGTGCCTCCCACAAAGTATCACACTCAAATGGCAAAAACCTCAACACCCGTTAAAACCACCTCTTCACCTAACTAACTCTATGCCTGTGTCCCACACAGCTGAGCATCCCTGAGAGAAACACAAACCACCCTTCACATCATGGCCACTGACCTCAACAAGGCCCTTCATGGCTGCCCAGCCATACTATACTTCCCTAGCCAGTCGCTCCGCCTCTCTGCTAAACAACTCTGCCTCCCGTCCCCTCGCATCTCCAGCTCTTCCCTCAACCTCCTGATTCTCCGACGATGACCGTGTCTCTTACTGCACTCAGCAAAGAGAAACAACTAAAACAGAACTCCCGGAAGCCCCTATCACCACTTCTGCCAACCTCGCCGCCTCTGTGCTGCACATTCTTACCCTTCTTGTGCTCCTGTGGATGAACAGTCTGTGCCCCATCTAAGGCCACCCTGGCCCTACTCGGGGACCTCACTCTGACAAGGCCCCCTCTCTCTTATACACGCGATTCTTCCATCCCTAGGGGATCATATGCATGGCTAACAAGCATGCTATGCTTTCTCTCTACTTAAGAATGCCCTTCCTTCAACCCAGCTCCTCCCTGCCCAGTTACCACACCATGTTCATGCTCCTCATCTCAGCAAAAAGTCTATATTTGAGTCTCCAAATCACTCTTTCCATTCTCTCTCAAGTGCCCAAGGGCTGGCCTCCACCACCACACCAAACTGCTCTTGCTGAGGTCCCTGATAACCACGACCTAACCTGACTGATCAGAAACACCTAAGCGAGCTGATCACTCCCTTTTCCTTGAAAAACTTTCTTCACTCGGTTTCAAGACAAAACACTCTCTTGGTTTCCCTCCTACCTCACTGACAACTTCCTCTCAGTCTCTGTTGGTTCATCTTCTCTCTGCAAAGTCTCAGTGCCGAACTCCAGGGCTCAACACTTAGATTTCTGTTCTTCCCCACCTACACTTGCTCCCTTGACTTAAATAGCAGCAAGATGCTGATGAATTCCATTGTGTATCACCAGCCTGAACCTCTTACTAAATCTGAAATTATATTTCCCACTGTCTAACACTTCTACTCACATATCTAACAGGCATCTCAAATTTAGCATGTCCCAAATGGAATTCCTGATCTACCCTCTCAAACTCGCTCTTTCTGCAGTTTTCCTCATTGCAGTAAATGCAATTACAGCCTTTCAATAACTCGGGTCAATAACCCTGGAGTCCTCTCTTTGTCTTGGAGTCTACACCAGCAAATCCTGTTGCCTCTACCCTCAGGACATGTTAAGAATCTGACTGTCTCACCCCCCTCCACTGCTACCACTCCGGCCCAGGTCACCAGCACCTGGCACCTGGATTGCTGTGATCGTCTCCTCATGGCTCGCTCCACCACCCTCTATGGTCCTCTATCCCGTGCACCGCAGCAGAGCATTCCTTAGAAGACATAAATCAGACCAATCTTTCCTCTGCCTAACCCCTCTATTAGTATTTCAACTTTCTTGGAGTAAAAGCCATTCTTAAAAAGTCAAAAAGTCCGTACACAATCTGCCCCACCCCAATTATTTATCCAAAACACATCTCCGATTTCCCTCCTACACGAGTACTCTCTCCAGGCACACTCAGCATCATGCTGGCTGGTCCTTTGATGTACCAGGACATTATCACCGCAGGACCTTTGCACGTGACTGGTCCTTTTCCCCAGCATGCTCTTGCCACAGATACTTATGGGGTTACTTTGCTCATACCCTTCAGATGTTACCTTTCTTCAGGCTTTCCCTGACTCCTCCCTCACCTCTCATTCTATGCCCCCTGTTTCCATTCTCTTCTTTTGTTTCTCCCATAGTAGTTATCAGCATTCGACATACTAAACATTTTTTTAATTGTTTTTCCTCTACTGGAATGTAAGTTCCACACAGTCACAAATTTTTCTCTCTTTCTTTGTTTTTCTTTTAAACAGAGTCTTGTCTCCCAGGCTAGAGTGCAGTTGTGGGATCACAGCTCGTTGCAGTCTCAAACTCCTAAGCTCAAGAGATTCTCCCACCTCAGTCTCCCTAGTAGCTGGGACTGCACCACCACACCCAGCTAATTTTTAATTTTTTTTTTTTTAAGACAGGCACTATGTTGCCCAGACTGGGCTTGAACTCCTGGCCTCAAGCAATTCTCCTGCCTCGACCTCCCAAAATGCTGGGATTACAGGCATGAGCCACTGTGCCCAGCCAATTTTTGTCTCTTTGTCTTCATCTCTGTACCATACTGCCAGAAACAGAGCTTGGCACAAAGTCAGCTAACAGTTAATATTTGAGTGAATGAAGGATGCAAGCTTGGAAGAAATCAAGGACGGAAAGAAGGCAGTAGGAATGAATGCAGTGTGGCCTCTTTGGTGTTGATGTCAATGCTGACATCTTTCTTTGTGGGACGAACAGGAGCTAGTGGGTACAACAGCAAAATCAGTCATTCTAATACACTCTAACATTCATAAGAAAGTCTTTTACTACGGTGATCATAGTTTTTGATTGAATGAATTTTTCTCCTTTTCTCTCTAACTGGTACAGAAGTTGGTCACAGAGAGATACTCTCCACTCTGCAGCTTTCTCTGGCAAAGCACATTTGAGTGTCACCTGAATCCCAGAACTAAGACAAACGATACAACAGGTAGTGATCATAGAAGGAATTCCAAAGGGAATCCTCCAAGGTACCCACCAGATGACCTCTTTGTAGCCCGCACAGCAGTCTTTTCCTCTGTCTCTGCCCCCTCTGCCTTCTCCCCTTACCGCCTGCCTCCCCCGGCCCCCGTGCATAAACCCAGTACGAATGTGTACTCTAGCCGTATGGCACAACACTGCAGCGTTACACATAGCAAGTACAGCCACGAGCCAGTAGACTGGTTTTACAGTTAAGAACCATGGAGAAAAAAATATGCACCATTTTTCCAGCTTAAGCCACTGATGTAATCACTCCCACTGAGAGTTCTCAGGAAGGACAGCAGAGGTTCCGAGAACAGGCCTGGATCCAGGCTGACTGTGTTTAAACCGCGGCCCCACTGCTTGCTGATGAAGGTTCCTTTGGTACTCTATTCCTCCGTGTTTTTATCCCAAAGATGCGGATAATAACATCACCTACCTCATATAGCCGTTGCAGGCCTGTGTAACGACTGGTGGTGTTCACTCTTGTTATCAGCCATTGTCTATCTTTAAATTTGGAATCATAGGAAAACAGCATTAATAGGAATCTTGCAGATGATCTACGTTAAGGTCTCACTCAATTCAGAAATTCTCTTTACAACTTAATTCATAAGGACTTCATACTGTTTTGGACAATGGCGGAGAACCTTCCTCCGAAGTTCCACCATTTCCTCATGTG
>RJWJ010027440.1:8299-22296 GCA_004363605.1 Indri indri
TTTTTTTTTTTTTTGAGACAGAGTCTCGCTTTGTTGCCCAGGCTAGAGTGAATGCTGTGGCGTCAGCCTAGCTCACAGCAACCTCAAACTCCTGGGCTCAAGAAATCCTTCTGCCTCAGCCTCCCGAGTAGCTGGGACTACAGACATGCGCCACCATGCCCAGCTAATTTATATATATATATATATTTTTAGTTGTCCAGCTAATTTCTTTCTACTTTTTTAGTAGAGATGGGGTCTTGCTCTTGTTCAGGCTGGTCTTGAACTCCTGAGCTCAAACGATCCGCCCGCCTCAGCCTCCCAGAGTGCTAGGATTATAGGCGTGAGCCACTGCTCCCGGCCTGTTTTTTTAAAAAATATATCTATCTCTAGTAAATTTTCTCATTCATTTCCTGAATTATTTTTGTGGTTTCTTTGAGTTGGTTTTCCATTTTCTGTTTTTTTTCTTCTTCTTTCTTTCTTTTTTTTTTTTTTTGGACGGAGTCTCAGTCTGTTGCCCAGGCTAGAGAGCTGTGGCATCAGCCTAGCTCACAGCAACCTCAAACTCCTGGGCTCAAGCGATCCTCCTGCCTCAGCCTCCCTAGTAGCTCGGACTACAGGCATGTACCACCACACCCGTCTAATTTTTTCTATTTTTAGTAGAGATGCAGTCTTGCTCTTGCTCAGGCTGGTCAGTTTCAAAATCCTGACCTCAAGCGATCCTCCCACCTCGGCCTCCTAGAGTGCTAGGATTACAGGCATGAGCTGTACACCACGCCTGGCTCCATTTTCTCTTGTATCTCATTGAGCTTCCTTACCATCCATATTTGGAATTCTTTATCTGTCGTATCAGTATTTTCATTTTGGTTGGGATCCATTACTAGAGAGTTGGTGTGCTCCTTAGGGGGGAGTTTCCTTTCACTCTGATTTTTTTTTTATACTTCTGGGGTTCTTGCCTTGATTCCTTCTCATCTGGAGCAGCTGTTGCTTCTTGTTTTTGGATTGCCTTTTGTTTAGATGGGACTTCTCCCAACACATGGACACACACACACATACTCTTAAGGGTGTGACTGTAGTATATGTTGGATAATAGCTTGTTATTTTGTCTTTCATAATCTTGAAATTTTTTAAGACCATTTATTAGCAGAATATCATACAATACGGATTTGTCTGATGGATTCCTGATGCTTATATTCACGATAAACATTCTTGGCAGGAATAATTTTTATGTGCTAATATGTATTTCTCTGTCATCACAACAGGAGGCACATGTTGAAACCTATTATTGATGATGTTAATTCTGATCACTTGGTTAAGATAATGTTTGCCAAATTTCTCCATTGTAAACTTTTCTTTTACTTTTGTAATTAATAAATGAATTTGTGGGACGGTACTTTGACATTGCTAATGATTCTTGCTTGAATTGATTATTATTGTGGTAATTTGTACCTTTTTTCCCCTTGTCTTATTGCACTGGCTAGGAAATATACTACAAAGTTAAATAGGTATTGGTAGCAGGAATCTTTGTCTCTATTCTGATCTCAGGAGGGAAATGTTCATTATTTTACCATTAAGTATGATATTTGCTATAGTTTGTTTTCCATGGTCACTCTTTATATAGAGAGGGTTTTCTGTTGTTATTGTTTGCATGTTTTTTAAAGAATCATAAATGGGTATTGAATTTTACTAAACTTTTTCAAAAGTTTTTTTTCTACATCTATCAAGATAACTGTATAATTTTTTTCCTTTTTTTCTGTTACTGTAGTGAATTACATTAACAGATTTTCAAATTTTAAGCCAACCTTATATTCTTGGAATAGAAATTTATTGTTTAATTTCCAAATACTTGAGATTTTTAAAATTATATTTTTATTATTAATTTTTAGCTTAATTCCACTGTGGTCAGAAAATATGTCCTGAATTATTAAAATCTCTGAATTTTGGTGAGAGCTGCTTTATGAACTAGCATATGGTCAATTTTGATAGCTGTTTTATGTACACCTGAATTTGTATTCTGCTGTTGTTAGGTATTATGTTCTGTATATCCTAAACGATTCAAGTTTTTCACTCATGTTGTTCAGATCTTCTATATCCTTACTGATTTATTTTCTGCTTGACCATTCAGCCACTGAGAGAGGCAGTTAAATATTACCACTATGATTGTGGATTTTTCTATTTTTCCTTTATGTCTGTCAAATTTTTCTTTATGTATTCTAAAACCATGCTATTAAGTACATAAAAATTTACAATTATTATATATCTTTTGTCTCTCTTTATCTTTATTAATATTTCTTACCTTAATGTCTACTTTGCCAGATGTTGGTATAACTGTACCAGCTTTCTTTCCCTTAGTGTTTTATGCTATCTCTTTTTCCATCTTTGTTCTTTTTTTTTGAAGCAGGGTCTTACTCTTGCTCTGTTGCCTAGGGGCTAGAGTGTAGTGCCATCATCATAGCTCACTGCAACCTCAAACTCCTGGCTGAAGTGATCCTCCTGACTCAGTCTCTTCAGTAGCTGGGACCACAGATGCACACCACCATGTCCAACTAGTTTTTCAATATTTCGTAGAGATGGGGTCTCACTATTACCCAAGGCCGGTCTCCAACTCCTGGCCTCAAGGGATCCTCCTGCCTCAGCTTCCCAAAGTGCTAGGAATAAAGGCATGAGCCACTGCACCTGGCCCCATTGTGGTTCTTATATTTGAAGTATGTCTCTTAAAAGTAGCATACGGTTGGATTAAATTTATTTTAATCCAGTTTGACAATATTTTTAACTGAGTATTTAGTCTGTTCACATTTAATGTGATTCCAGATACAGATATATTTGGGTTGTATTTACCATTTATTACTTATCTTTTATTTGTCCTCTGTCTGTTCTATGGTTCCTGCTCTCTCCTTTCTTTCATTCTTTTGTACTCATCAAATGTTTCTGTTATCTTTCTATTTTCCACCACCACCATTACCACTCATAAGTATGTTAGTTCTATATTCTTTTCCTAGGGGCTATTCTTGGGATTACAGAATGCACCCTTGATTCATTGGAGTCAATATAAAATAGTATTTTTACTTCTTTACAGAAAATGATAGGACTTCTGAGCACTTTAACTTCCTTTATCCCCTCTGCCTTTTGTATTATGTTGTTGTATATTTTAATTCTATATATATTTGAGCCTACAAAATGTTATTAGTTTTGCATGGTCAATATTTCCATAGATTTACCCACATTTTCCCACTTTAGTTGCTTTTCATTTCTTCCTGCATTTATATGCATCCACGTGTGATCATTTCTCTTCTATTTAAAGAAATTCCTTTAGTATTTCTTTTATTATGGGTTCACTCCATAATAAAATAAAATAAAATAAAATAAAATTTTCTCCATTTGCATTATCTAGAAATGTATTAATTTCACCTTTACTTTTGAAACAAATTTTTTTTGGCACATGTAAAACTTTAGGTTAGCAGTTATTTTCTTTCCTTACTTAAAAAATGTCATTCCATTGTCTTTTGGTTTCCAACATTTCTGATGCATCTCATTATTCTTTCTGAGATAGTTTTTCTTCTTCTTTCCCACTATGAACAAATAGAGAATATAAGGGAAAAAATCTGTTAGCTACCACGGCATTGAAGAATTATAGGGCTAAAATCTGGAAGAAAAAAAGAACCTAGAGAGCTATGCTCAGTATTTGTGGATGCTTTCTCTTAGAGACAGCTGTTAATTTTAGAAGAGGCAGCAAAGAATTTGAGAAAAGCTCTCCACTGATTTATGAATCTTGGTGGACAAAATATGGAGATCATGGCCTGCCAAAGATGGGGAATACCTTGCTAACTCTCCCCTAGGCTTTGGGTTGGGACTCTATAGAACTATATCTTAGGAGAAAGGATGAACCAGAAATAGACCAGTTCTTAATCATCTCAATCTTTGGATTAAGGTGATTTGAGATTGTTAATGCCTTAGCCTAGCCTGTTAGAAGCAAATATAAATCTTTCTGGAGGAAGAGAACATCATCCAGAACCTAAAATTATCTTTACCATCTGTCACATATAATGTCCCATGCACAATAAAAATTAACTAGTTACATGAGACAATATAACATGGCAAAAAAAAAAATGCAAGAGAAGTAATAAAAAATAGAAATAAAACCACAGATAATGGAGTATGAGATAAGGTTTAAAATGTTTAGGAAAGTTTTAAAAACCAGATGAGAATTTTGATAGATGACTGGAAAATATGAAAAGAATCAAACTGTAATTTTAGAAGTAAAAAATAAAATAGCTGCAATGAAGAAGAAATTTTATTTTATTTTATTAGCAGATTAGACTCAGATGAAAAGAGAATTAAGCCGAAGATGACTCAGAAGAAAATATCTTTATGGAATCACAGAGTAATAGCAGTAACAAAAAGTAGAAAATACTAAAAAACGTAAGAGACATAGAGCATACAGTGAAAAGGTCAACATATGTGTCACTGGAATCTTGGAAGAGCAGAAGAGAGAGATGATGGGGCAGAAGCAATATATGAGGAGATAATAGCTGAGAATATTTTTAAAACCCTGAAAGATATCAAGCCACATATGTAAGAGACACTAAAAACCTCAGGAAAGATGTTTTTTAAAAAACATATCTAAGCACATCACAGTGAGACTGCTGAAAAATAGCTTACAGAAAATAATCTTTCAAGCAGCCAAGGGGAAACAATAAGAGTGACAGCTGATTTTTTAAGAGAACAGTGGAGGCCAGGAGCAGTAGAACACCTTCAAAGTTCTCAAATAAAATAAATAACTACTGGTTTGGGCAGGACTCACCCAGATATCTTGAGCTAACTGAGGGTGGTTCTGCTCCATCTGTCTCTCATCCTCCTCCGAGTTCTAGCAGGCTAGCTTGAGCATATTCTTCTCATGGTAATGGCAGAGACACAAGAGCACGCAGATACATGCAAGCACCTTTTGAGCTTCTGTTCATGCCATGTCTGTTAAGATCCCGTTAGCCAAAGCAAATCACATGACTCAAGTCCTAATCAAAGAACAGGGAAGTATGTCCTGCCACTTAATAGGAGGAGCTATGAAGTCACATAGATAAGTGCATGGCTACAAGAAGGGGTGAAGACAATTGCAAAGATGTGCAAACAACCCAAGTGCCCATCAATCCATGAGTAGATTAATAAAATGTGGTATATGTATACCACGGAGTTCTACTCAGCCACAAAAAACAATGGCAATCTAGCACCTCTTGTATTCTCCTGGATAGAGCTGGAACACATTCTACTAAATGAAGTATCCTAAGAATGGAAAAACAAGCACCGCATGTACTCATCATCAAATTGGTATTAACTGATCAACACTTAAATGCATATATAGTAATAACATTCATTAGGTGTCAGGCAGATGGGAGAGGGGAGGAGGGGATGGGTAAATACACACCTAAGGGGTGCGGTGTGCATTGTCTGGGGGATGGATACGCTTGAAGCTCTGATTCGGATGGGACAAGGGCAATATACGTAAACTAAACCTAAACATTTGTACCCCTGTAATATGCTGAAATAAAAAAATTAAAAAAAAAAAAAGAAGGGGTGAAGAATTGGAGCCATCAGTGCAATGCACCACAAGGTAACTAGTGAAAAGGAAGTATATGGATACATTTTTGTAGTCTGCTTCTCTGGACAGAAGAGCATGAGGAATACCTATTGAAATAATTCTAGCTGTCGTTCTGACCAAATCTAAAGATAGTAAAAGGTACAAAATGTCTTCAAACGCTCTTTTAGTTTATGCTTTCAGAAGCACATACTTCATACCAAAGGTGCTTTTACTAAATTCTCAGAGCAGCTCCTTTTGCAGGATAGGATGTAAATTAAGTGAAGGGGAGAAAAATTGTATTTACTCTTTAAAACATGGCAGTGATAGTAAATTGAGATGAAGAAAAACAATTAAATATGAATTTGGGTAAGATCTTTGTTATGACAAATAACAAAAAGCACTATGTGGAATTAAATGAAAAAGAGGGGTTTTTTAAAGTGCACAAGTCATTCCTTCTCAGGTTTAGTATTGTTAAATTGGAAAAATGAGCATTACTTTGGACCTATTGTACAAAAAGAATATGGAAGAATAGGCATAAAAATGATTTAAATTTCAACATGTCCAATGAGAGGCCATTTCCCACTCCCTCTACCCAAGAAGAAGGAAACAAGGTAGATTCTAGTACATGTGGCTTTGAGTCACTTGTACTTGCTTACATAGGGCTAGGCAAGAAAAAATAGGACAAAAAGAAGTTAGCCAAAGCAATCCTCGGAAGGATTTCCTGGGCATTGGGGGCAGTGTGGGGTAAAGCTGTGCTTGTCACACTGGTCCGTGACATACCCTGAGCATTGACGGCGTAGCAACACATAGCCCAGGACAGTAAGCCTGCTGCCCCAAGCATAAACATCCTTTGAGATTCGTGTTCTCTTTGAAAATCATGTGAATTTGGTTTTCTCCTGCATAGTAAATACAAGTTTGTTTTTAAATAAAAAATATGTTTCACTTACTCACTTTAAGGTGATAATCAAGATTTAGGAAGAAATGGCATATTTATGCTGTAACTTGGGGTATTTCCTGGCACATGAACATACACATCCCTCAGGCTCGGGCAGTGCTGTTTAAGAACCTCAGGTTGTAGAATGTTGGCCTGGGGGTTAAGGGGACTGGGTTTTACTCTTGTCTTTGCCACTCATTTATGTTAGCGTTGGAGAAGTTATCTGAATGGCTACACCTCAGTTTCCTTGCCTGCAGGAGGAGATTGCACAGACCATCTCTAAGGTTCCTTGCAGTTACGAGTCTCTTACAGGTCCCTAGCTAAACTAACTTCCACCTTGGCATTTGCTTAAGAACATTTATCCTTGAGCCCCTCTACTGTCACCCAGGCCTGTCTGGGGCTCGTTGTAATGATCCATCCCTGAGAATGAGAGGCAATTTTCCCTTATGAGGGGATCGTACAGAATGACAGAGTCCTCTTTACGTAAAACCAGCCACAGTTTTTCAGTATAAGACAATAGAAAGGCAACAGCAATTTTGCATAGGAAGATGTGTACCCTAAGCAATCAGTTAGAGAAAATGCCAATAGAACTTTTTCTTTAATATAGTGAATTAGAAAACTTCTCATGAGGACATTGATGGACTTTGGCCTATTAACAAATGCAGGGTTTGTTTTGTTTTCTTGTTTTTTTTTTTTGTTTTTTTTTTTTTTATTCCATCAGCTTTGAAACTGAGAATGGAAATGAGACACCTGCATTAATAAAACAAGGTGGTATTTGGACACTTAAACTAAACAAAAGAAATTGGACCTGGGAGGGAATTACTTATTTATGGCATCTCCTTGTCAAGCTACCTACTCTTTTATGAGGCCCGGGATGCTGTCTTTATTGGTTCTCAAGGCAAGGGAGAAGGACTCTGTGATGCTTTGTGGTTTAGGTCAATGGTGGGTTGGTGGTGGGGGGTCATTTGGTCAAAACTTCCTTACAAGGAAGTGTGCTCCCTTGCCCTCGTTTCTTAAAGGCGTTTTGAAATCCAGTTAATAGTAAACAGGAGATATGCTCAGGAATTTCATAAGACGATATATCCAAGAGGCAGTGACAAAATTAAGTCAGAATGATAAAAGGCCAAAGATCTTAATCAACTCCAAAAAGAGGAAACTCCTGAGAAAATGGCGGCAGCCTGATTTCTTGCATCTGCTGAAACTCACCTGGGGAAAGTGTAAGCGAGCACAGGGGATGGGCAGAACTTCTCTGCCAAGGAACTTAAAGTCTAGAATGACCTAAATGACCTCGTCCATCTCTGCTTTCTGCTGTTGTCCCCAAAAAACCACGGCAGTTCTCATGTTACCTTGTTTCATGTCATTTAAATAAAGACTACTTGGAGTCTGTGCGATTCCGTAGAACAGAAGTATTTCACAATCACAAATGAATTCTTAATAGGATATTTAGGTATATGTGTACATGCGGTATGAAACAGAAGTCTTGTTATTGTACATCTGTGTCTCCAAGTTTATTTAAACACAAACTCCTTGTTGTTGCACATGGGCACATTCCATATGGAAAGCATTTAGTCAGCACACACAACTTTTGTCTTGGTATAAAATCAATTCTGCCATCGAGCATTTTCTCCTTGCCTTATAACTAGGAAGAAAAGGGTCTGGTTTTGGGAGAAGATAGAAGACAAGCCCACAGAGGAAGGGCTAGTCTTCTCAGCAGTAAGCCATGCTTTCCCACCATGATCTACAAAGCTGTGACAAGTAAACTTCTCATGGGTCTGACAACAGAGAATATCAGAGCCCAAGGTTAAGGAGAAATCAAAGGATCACTGAGACCTGAGGGTCAGAGGGTGTTAGAGATGTGACCATCAGATGCAAGGCCTGTTGGGTCAGGGTAGCTACTGGCTTCTTAGGCAAGAAAGCCAGCAAGCAAGGAAGATTTGAACTCCAAGATCGTTGCTGGCTGACTAGGCTGGAGATGGAATTCCCAACAGGAGAGGGAGGTATCTTCGCCTCACTTCAGGAGCCCCCTTCTAGGGCCACCACACCAAAGCTCTGTCTTTCACTTCCACTAAACCTCTCCTCATCCTGGCCCCTTCCGGTTATCCAAGTTGATCAGCTCCACTTCCGGCCGGGCCCTGCTCCTTAGACTTCCTCAAATATTTTAAGCAAGCTCTCACCACCATGTGTAGATTTCTCTTCCCTGTGATGCCATCACTTCAGCCAATCCGGTCCCACCCTTGCCTGGGATCGGCACAACTATTCATGTCTTCCATTCCCGTCCCTGAGGTGAAATATGCTACTGGGGAAAAAACCCCCAAACCAAAAGTAAAACCTAAACCAAAAACTGAATCAGGGCTGGCTCCATGATCATGACATCATTTCTAGCCTCTTCTGCTTTTCTCATTTTTGCCCAGGAAACTCAACCATCTCCCAGGGAGGTAACTTCAGAACATCACATCTTACCTCAGATCCTGACTCTATTCTGAGCCTGTCACTCTCAGCAGAAGACCTACTGCACGAGAATAGTAAAGACTACTTACCGTGTGGCTGCTATAAATTCCTTCGCCTTTTCCCCCTCCAACTATCTCTCAGCCATCTTTCCTTTCCCCCCGCTGAGAAAGTTGTTTCTCTGCCCCTCACTAGGGGGGCTCAACTCTACATGAATTCTCAATTCTAAACTGTCTCTCTTTTTTGGTACTTGTCTTCTCAATTATTTTTTTTTTCTCTTCAGTATTTTTTAGTATCTTTATTTTACTTTTCCCTCATCTATTAGTATGCTCAAAATCTCTCCCATTATTGAGAAAAATTTTTCTTTGTATCTCTTCTTTCTTCTGTGATTGCTACCAGCTTTTCTCCTTCACCCCCTCACATAGCAAAGTTTATAATATTTTCTGCCTTTTCTTTCTCACTTCTCAGTTTCTCAAGTCACTGTGGTGTGGCATTAACCTCATCACGATAATGAAAATGTATTGTCCGTGGTCCCACCTGAATCAATTTCCATATCTTCCCGCTCAGCGAGGTGGGAGGAAAGCATGGGCGTCCTTGCTTGACAGACTGTAGTGGACATTGTCGGTGGCATCCAGATTCCCCCTCTGGGGCTGAAGCACTTGTTCCCAGATGCTGGGAGTGTTGCCTGCTGAGGGTTTACACCCAAGTTCCTCACCAGTCATTGCTCCTGCAGGAAGGAGCCATCTCACCAAGGTTACTCTCCTCTCCGGCAGCCTGCACCCGCTTCCTTGGTAGACTGGAGTGTGTACAAGACCCGTTGCCTCAGTGAGGGACATCTTGGAAAAACCATTCAAGCTTCAAATCTTTCCAAGGGATTGATCGAAGCCTTTGTTACAATTTCATTGCAAGTTCAATTTCTCCTTCTGTCCAATCTGGCTTTCTTCCCTTCCCTAATGGCTGTTGTTTCTGAGAGCACTTTCCAATAAACTTCCTGCAAGCACATGTCTATCTCACAGTCGAGTTCTCGGAAACTTGATGTGAGACACAGATGATGCTAAGTATTTCCCTGGACAAACAGGTCACAGAGCCAAGAATTTTTCTCACTTTCAATCCTACCTCTACCCATTAGGTTCCTTTGCTGGCACATACTGAGCCAGGAAGATTTGATCAGGCTGAATCCCAAAATATAATTTTTCCTAGGCTTTCATAGCAACAAATAAAGTTGAGTCCCAACTTCTAGGTCATTTTCTCAAATAACTTTTACTTGGGACACTATTGGATCCAAACCCGTTCCTTGGAACCATAGCCAAATTTCTATGAATTAAAAATTTGAAGGGCACTTCTATCCCAAAGATGTTCTCTCCTTTAGAGAAACTATGCCCTTATCTGCGCTTCTCCCCTTTTGTGGCTCCTGCCCTCTTGAGTCCTCAAAGATTTGCACCATTATGAAAGTTTTAGTTTGTCCCAAGTCTCCACACTACCA
Source organism: Indri indri (assembly GCA_004363605.1). Classification (NCBI taxonomy): domain Eukaryota; kingdom Metazoa; phylum Chordata; class Mammalia; order Primates; family Indriidae; genus Indri; species Indri indri. Next base: position 18,707 of record RJWJ010027440.1, read on the forward strand.
CCCTTTAGCATGACAGGATGACATGGAGTTCTTTGTTCTGCTTTGACCTGGACTTCCAGAACTGATGGACACACCAAAAATGTGACTAAAAATGTGCTGTTTATTAGGTTCATAGAATATGTGCTTTTTTGCCAGATTCAGATCATTTTGATAGATTTAATTACATGTGCTTGAGGGGAGATAACTATTCTAATCATCAGCAGTTCTGCCTTCTCTAATTCAGAACTGTATGCCAGATCCAAACTTTTCTTTCCATACCTTTTCTGTCATTTACATCAGTTGTTCAACAGTGAGCCAGTCATTATTTTTCACCCATCCTTGGTTCATCTGGATATTTCTTCTGAGCTAGGATGGCCTCAGCTGGGATAGTTCAGCTCTGCTCCATGGGGTCTCTGCTCCTACAGCCAGGCCTGTCCTCATGCAGCAGGGGAGCAAGCCAGACTCATCATGCAAGGGAGTGCGCAGGCCCAGTGCACAGGCCCTTTGCAAGCCTCTGCCCATATTGCATTGTGCAAAGCCCAGAGTCAGGATGGAAGGGGACTGTAAATCAGAAACCAAAGGGCTTCGATACTGGAAGGCCATCAATTGGGGCCATTCATGCAACCACTCTACCACACTGCCCTAGGCCAAGCACTCTCATAGGTTGACTGGGTGGCTCCAGAAGGCCCATTATAACTGTCATCCTGCTCTCACTATCGACTCCTGCAGTCCATTCCCACTTCACAGCCAGAATCGTCTTTGAAAGCGTCAATCAGACCATGTCATTCCGCTGCTCAGAACCCTTCGGGGGTTCCCCATTGCACGGAGACTAAAACCCACATCCCTTACCATGACTTCCAGGTCATAAATCATGTGACAGCCCCTGCCGACCTCTGCACCTTCATCCCATAACCACCCCTTCGCTTGCCCACTCTGCTTGGCCACTCTGCTCTTCTTTCTGTTCCTCCAGCCTCAGGGATCTTGTCCTTGGTGCTCTCTGGCCAAGCATGCTCTGCCCCAAGTGTCTGCATGGCAGACTCCTCCTTATCTTTCAGCCCATGCACCCTATTCCCTCAGAGACTGTCCTGGTCATCGAGGTAAAATAGCTGGGCCCCTTCCTCCTGTGACTCCGACTCTATTTGATTACCCCTTTTCTATGTTTATAGCAACTTAGTATCTGACGTTATTATGCTTTGTAAATTTTTGTATTTCCCTTCTCCTTCTGACTAGAATGTGAGCTCCATGGGAACCTGTCTGTCTGCAGCATTGATTGCTTTCTCCCTCACTAACACTAGTGCTTATAGACACTCTCTCACAATAGTTACTGAATAAATAAGTAAGCAGTTTAAAATCCAAACATACTGGCCCAACATATAAAATACACATATCCTGCTTCACTGACCTAGGGTACAAAATACAGCTATGTCTTGTTCCGTGTTCAAGGTACTGTGATTCTATGCCCTTGCTGCCCTGTCTTTCTTATTAATACAGGGCCTTTCTTTTCAGCCAGATTTCAGCCAGATGTTCTGGTTAATTCTCTCCCCTTTGCCCATTTCTTATTTCTCTCCTGTCTGCCATTGCAACTAGGCGCTCCATAGCTAATGCTGTTTCTCCTCTGATCACTGTCTAATACCCCTCAGGAGACAGTACAGTCATACGGCAGACAGATCGGGATGTTCTTGATGACAGCTGGGAGACGCCAATTGGTAAACGTGGACTGGCCTGGCCATCAGAGCCAGATTTCTCCCTGGCCTCTGCCATTCACATCTTGACTTCCGAGGACAAGTCAAGATGTTAATTTAAAATTCCAGCAGAGTCAGGGTCCTGATGGAAGTGCTAGCCACATTTCTTTTTTCTATAATCCCCCTGTGTTTGAAATCTCATAGATTGTTCTCCAGTGGACCATCCTAAGGACATTTCAATCAAATGGTCGCTGGTTCAGATCCATCTAGAGAATATGCTTCCGCAGTCTTACTATCTAGATAATTAGAGAATTAATATCTATTACGGTCCTTTTGCCATATTGAGTTCTGCCTCTTGACAAGATCTATATGTTTTTCTACGGGACTTTGAAAATACCTGAGGCTCGGTAGGCATTCATTCAAACTCATATTTCAAACTGCTTTCATTTTAACCCTCTCCTGCCAAGAGCCTCTCAGGCCTTTCTCTGCCTTTAAGGTCGTCCGGACTTTGGTGTCATCAAGCCTTATTGACAAGGACACTGCTCCTAACTAGCCACCCAGGACTCTTAAGTTCCCTATACTTTTTCAGAGCCCTTGCTCATATTCTTTCTCCCATGTGGAGTAAAATGCCTTCGCCCAAAAGCAGAAAGAACTGAAAGCATTTGCACGAAGGTAATGAAGCTTAATCTTCAGGGCCTTCACATGCATTGACCCTTTCTGAGGCCTTGGGAGGAGCCCTTACAATGTATTCACATGGTCGGTGCAAAATTAGCAAAAATAAGATATTCTAACTACAGTTGACAAGACAACTCCCTCTTCCTCCCAGTGCTGAGTGGTGATGGCTGGCCATGGACATATTGAGGATCCAACCTAGGGAAAGTTAAGTTGGGAAAACATTTAGCTTAGATTTAGCAGAATATGTTTATGTGGTAGGCATTCACTTTCATACATTGTTAGGCTATTGCTGTCCATTCTGGTGTAGGAAGGACTCCTAGGAATCCTCCTACTGCCTGTTCTGTTGATGCCCTGGACAGGTTCAGAGGTTAATTAAGGTATGCATGTCTTTTTTCTGAAACCAGAAATACATGGATGGTAGAAAAGAAACAAGGTTTGAAATGTATGGAGCTGGAAGGTTGTCTGTGGAAAATTCTTCCAATCACCAAATGTAGAAAAATGCAAGCCAAGTATTTGATTCTCATGGATGCCTAGTCAAAACAGAAGTTCTCTCTGGAATATACTCTATGGTGCAGTATATAAAATTATACATGCACTATTTTTTCTTACATTATTGCAATCACATGAAATAGAATTTATCAGAATTTCTGTGTTCGTAAGTCATAAGCCTGTAGCAGTACTATAAATAGCAAGTATATCTGTATGTGAAGTCACATGTTCTATACATCCCAACTGTCAATAACAAAAAGCAAATTTCAATGAACCCTGCTAGAAGAATGACTGAATTCTCTATTTGCTTCATAGAAAATGTTACAAAATCAATGTCACATGAAGAGGCAAAGAGTACACAGTCAGAATGTGTAGGAAGAAATATTAGAGAGACGCATTATGCAATTAAATAATGAAATAATATGTTATATTTTTAGATTTTTGTCAGCTTCCTAAGTCTTGAATTTGGAGTGTTTTGTTCTACTGATTTTATATTCATACATCTTTATTATGTTTTTAAAATAGGGACCAAAAATTGTATAAGCTTCAGTCTCCCAAAAAGCCAAGATCTTCTTCTGGCAAAAACAAGACATAATTTATTATCTAAAAAAATTATCCTGACACACAAAATAATAATTCCCATTAATTGAATGCTTGCTATGGGCCTGACATTATTCTAGGCACTTTACATAATTCTCTTATTTAATTCTTTTTTTTTTTTTTTTTTTTTTTTTTTTTTTTTTTTTTTTTTTTTTTTTTTTTTTT
>RJWJ010027441.1:0-22313 GCA_004363605.1 Indri indri
CATATGTAGTTTGTGCTCCTATGAGAATCTAATGCCACTGCTAATCTGACAGGAGGCGGAGCCTATGTGGTGATGTGAGTGATGGGGAGGGGCTATAAATACAGATGAAGCTTCCTGGCTTACCCGCTGCTCACCTCCTCCTGTGCGGCCCAGTTCCTAAGAGGACACAGACAGGTACTGGTCCGCCATCCTAGGGGTTAGGGTCTGTAGTCTTAAAGTGTTACTTCTGCCACATTTTGTCTCATATTTCCTTCTGCAAACATTTTCCACTCTGTGGAAAAGATCTCACATTCTTTTCTATGTTTTATATCATATTGTTTCTCTTTGCTTCAGTCTAATTTTTTTATCTTTAGTTCGTTAAGTCAATTTTCCACTTTTTATTCAACTTTTCTATTGAGCTATTAGTATCAGTAATGTTTTTCATTCTAGAATGTTTATTTCCAGTTTCTGCCACACTCACCATCTTTTGTTTAATTTCTTGAACATATTTGTTACAGACATTTTCAAGTCATTGTGTCATAAGTGCAATATCTGGAGCTACTGTGAGCTTATTTTTATGATATATGTTTTCCTCCTTATTTTCAATGACTTGCCTTTTTGCATACCTGATTATTTTAATTGAAGTCCTGGACATCCTGGACATTACACATGGATTTTTTTAAAGGATAGTTTAAGGCTCAGAATGAGATTATCTTCCTCTTAAGGAAGTTATCTTCTTCTAGAAGGGCATTTGTGTTTTGTGAGCATTGAATGTAATGGGAGATCACTTCAATCCATTCACGTATTGAGCTGATTCCAACCTGGGCTTTAGTATCTGTAAGAGATGATCTTATTTACTGTTTCTCTTGAAGTGTACCTCTTCAGAAATCCCTAATAAAATTTTTTGATGCTTGTCAAATTCTCTACTTTTTGGCAGCATGGGACTCAGTTTTTTGGCTCTTTTCTATGAGCTCTCAAAAGCTCTGTTTGGCTTCTCTGTCTCTCAGCTACTGCTTTCTGCTCAGCTTCTCAGTCTCTTATTCTGAGGAAAGAAAGAAAAATGGATATTGTGTAGGAAACCAGCAGTCTCTGCCATGTTCTTCATCTTCGTGAGGCAAATGTTATAAATTATTTCATTCAGTTCAGTGGTTGGTGCCAAGAATGAATTCAATCCATGTAAGCGAAGATGTTTGAGCAGTTGATCAGGATCCATAATAATAACTACACCTGACATTTTATGTCTCATCTCTTAGAAAATGTTTAATATTATGTCATATAAATTTTATAAAAACATAATGAGTGGTTGGAAAGATATCATAATCTAGTTAGGCTTATGAGGAAACTGAAGGCCAGAAAGATTAAATCACTTGACCAAGACCTTACAGGAAATCTGTAGTACTTATATTTTTGACTCTTAAAATAGGACGATGAAATTTAATTATTGTCATTCTAGTACACACTCATTTTTAATTAAGAGTATCTTAATTTTTTTGTGTCACTCTAAGCATTTTCTCAGGGGATATTTCATTCGGCCTGTTTCCACTGATGGACCAACTCCCACGGGGAGAAAAATGGCATATCCTTATGCTCCAGAAGTGTGAAGTTTGGATCAATTTCATGCTTCTTTCAAACCCTTCTGGATGGCACCTGTTTCCCTAAAGAATGCCCCATTTATCCATGTTCCTAGGCAGCTAAACACCATGTGGTCCTATAAGTGATGTGAAAGCACCGTGCTTCTTGAATAATCAGTTTTCCCACTGGGAGCAGATGGCTTGTATTTCACACCATCATGGGCCAATCCTTGACAGCTGTTAGAATACGGTGAGATAACCATAGCTTCCATTTGGAAAATCTTAGAGATGTATAGTAAATAGGCTGTTTAATGTTGAGAAACAGCTATTTGTCTCATCTTTGTATATACAACCAGGGTTGTTTGGTTGTAGTATTTCCAAATAGAAGGTGATAACATTTCTAAGGTTACACCTACTCATTTTAATTTGCAAGAACTTCATTTGCCAAACTCTTTTCTTTGTGTGTGTGTGCATTTGTGTGTGTGTGTGTGTGTGTGTGTGTGTGTGTATCTCCCCAATCTGTCACAGCTTTATAGTAGAAAGGTGTAAACAGACCTTAACACTTCTCTTTCTAAAATCTTACCCCAGAATTTTGGGCAGGAATGAAGCAAAATCATACAATCCCATTCAGATGAGAGTATCATTTTATAGTATTCCAGATAAAGGGTGTCTACAGCTTCCCTGCTACGGTCTGAATGTTTATATCCCCCTAAAATTCACATGTTGAAATCCTAACCCCCAAGGTGATGGTATTAAGAGAAGGGTTCCTTTGGGAGGTAATTAAATCATAAGTCAGAACCCTCATGAATAGGACTAGTGCCCTTATAAAAGAAGTCGCAAGAGTTGCCTTGCCCCTTCCAGCATGTGAGGACACAGCTAGATGTAACCATCTATGAGAAACAGGCCCTTATTAGCCACCAAGTCTGCTATCACCTTGTTCTTGGACTTTGCAGGCTCCAAAACTGTGAGAAATAAATTTTTGTTGTTTATAAGCTAACCAGTTGATAATATTTGTTATAACAGCCCAAAAGGAATAAGACAATCCCAAATGAATCATTTTCACACGTAGCAAAACTTATCATAAAAAGAGTATTATATAACTAAGTCAAAATGCTCTCATTTACATTTAAAATGAGTGTGTGGGTATATGCATGCATGTTTGCATGTACACACCTTTGTGTGGTAGCACCTAATCCTATTTGATGTGTATTCTCCATAAGAATTACTCACTTTTATCCTGGGGAAGATGGAACTTTTAAAGATGTTCTCCCCTGATCAAGCAAGGTAGGCAAATTATGCAGTGGTAATAAGCAAGATTAAAGTCAGTAGCTTTAAACAGCAATGATGGGTTTTCTCACCAATACCATTTGTTCATTGAGAATCAGCTGGATGCTCTGGTCTGCATCACTATTGTCCACAATCTGAGACCTGGCTGTGGGAGCGGCCACAATCTGGAATGGTGGCAGAATTCCTCAGTCAATATGAGCAAGTGTGTACTAAAGCTCTTTGTTGAAAGTTTACTCATAATTTCTGCTCAAATTGTATTAATCAAAGCAAGTCACATGGCCATGTCCAAGTTCTACAGGGTAGAGAAGTATAATCCTGCTAGAGAGAACCAGGTATTGAGGACACTCAAACAACTACCACAAACCCATCTTTCTTGTCACCAAATATTTGTTCTATTCTTCTTTTTACACAGAAAATACATTACCCCTTCCACAAGGACTATTATCCCTTCCCCAAGGTGTTAGCCACAGAAACAAGCTCCAAGTACAGGTTCTCTGAGTGATGGCTGGCATTCTTCTCATCTGCTCTGGAGGTAGCTCCTTTTGTTCAAGAGAACAGTGAATTAAAAAAGACAAGTTATCTTTCTTGTTACAGACTCAATAATATTCAGTGGAGGAATTGGGACAGGACAATAGCTATAAACACTCCCATTAAGAGTGAGAGACACAGAATAGTCACTGGTTTACAACAAATTCTGAAATCTTACTGTGCAGATGTTATGAAAGGACCCTACTCAGAACTGGCTACATAATTGTCAGGACCTAGTGCAAAACGAAAATGCAGGGTCTCTTGTTCAAAAAAATTTAGTAAAATATTAAACCAAGCCTGGAGTCCTTCTGAACCTGGGGCCCTGTGCAAACGCACAGGTCATACAACCATGAAGCCAGGCACGACCCTACCCTGGGGTGAGTAATGTTCTGTGATGAGACTCTGATTCATCCTCTGACTATGGTTGCCTAGAACTTGTTCTCAGTAGTCTTTGGCTTCATCTTTTAGAGTTACTTTATATCCCAATATCCTTTTTTCTATATTCGACGAGTGCACTTGGGAAAATGACCTCTTGTTTGCTAAGGAGGTTTCTCATTCTCCCTGCTTATAAAGATTGCAGGCCCAAGGGTCATTTTAACATTTGAAAAGTCATTGTCTTTTAGTCCAGGCTAGAGGATGTTGGGCAGCATAACTTTTATATTAGTTTCCTGGGGCCACTCTAATAAATTATCTCAAACTCAGTGGCTTAAAACAACAGAAATTTATTCTGTTATAGTTCTTGAGGCCAGAAGTCCAAAATCTAGGTATCGGTAGGGTTTCCCTTTTGGATGCTCTGAAGGAGGATCTGTTCCATGCCTCTCTCCAGCTTCTGGTTGTTGCTGGCAATCCTTGGCATTCCTTGGCCTAAAGATACATCACATTAATCTCTGTCTTCACATGGTATTCTCCCCCATGGGTCTGTGTCTGTGTCCACATTTCCCTCTTCTTATAAGGATACCAGTCATTGGATTAGGGTTTACCCTAAAACAGTACGACTTCATCTTAACCTGATTACAGCTGCAAAGAGGCTATTTCCATCACACTATCATGGTATTTGTGATAGTATTTGGAGATGGCACATTTGGGAAGCAATTAGGGTTAAATGAGGTTATGAGGTTAGGGCCCTCATGATGTGATTAAGGCCTCCTGTAAAAGGAGACACCAGAAAAACTTGCTTGCTCTCTCACTCTGTGCCACATGAGGACACAGCAAGAAGGCAGCAATCTGCAAGCCTGAGAAAGAACCCTCACCAGCAATCAAATCAGCCAGTGCCTTGATTCCGGTCTTCCCAGGCTCCAGAATTGTAAGAAATAAGTTTCTGCTGTTTAAGTCACCTAGTCTATGGTGTTTTGCTATAGCATTTCAAGCTAAGAGAAGGATCGACACTGTTGGAAGAGGCACATGCTTCTCAATAGCATGCAGTATAAAAGGAAATGATAAATATTTGTAATGAGAAATGTAATCAAAACCATAATGAGATTCTACTCCACACCTATTAAGATGACTAGAATAAAAAAAGGACATAAAATTAATAATGGTGGCAAGGATGTGAATAAATTGGAACTGTCATATGTTAATGGTAAGAATAAAAAATGGTGCAGACACTTTTGGTATAGTTCAGCCATTCCTGAAAAATGTAAACACAGAGTTACAAGATGACCCAACAATTCCACTCCTAGATAGATATATACCCAAGCAAATTGAAAACACTTATCTACACAAAATCTTGTACACAAAAGTTCAGGGCAGTATTATTAATAATGACCAAAAAGTGGAAACAACCAAACCATACATCAACTGATAAATGGATAAACAAAATTGGTATATCCATTCAATGTAGTAGTATTTGACAACAAAAAGGAATTAAATGCTAATATATTCTGAAACATGGATGTACCTTAAACCATTATACTAAGTGAAAGGAACCAGTCACAAAATATCACATTTTATGATTCCACTTACGTAAAATGTATGGGATGGGCAAATTTATATAGACAGAAAGTAGATTCGTGGTTGCTAGGGATCGAGGGGGATATGGGATGTGTGACTGCTAAGGAGCACGGGATTTCCTTTGGGGGTGATGAAAATTTTCTAAAATTAAACATTGGTGGTGGTTGTATGATTCGGCGAATATGTTAAAAACTACTGAAACATATACTTTAAATGATTGACATTTATGTTTTGAGCATTATGTATCAACAAAGCTATTTTTAAAAAATGTTATGGCAAAATTCCATGTTCATATCAAATTTTTGTTGATAATAGACACATAATAATGGTGCATGTTTTGGGGGTTCAGTGTGATAGTTCAATACATGTATACATTGTATAATGATCAAATCAGGGTAGTTAGCATGTCTGTCACCTCAAACCTTTATCATTTGTTTGTGATGATAACTTTCTAGATCCTCTTTTCTTGATATCTTGAAATATACAATACATAATTATTAGTTGTAGTCATCCTACTATGCAACAGAACACAAGAACTTATTCTTCCTTTCTAACTGTAACTTCGTATCCATTGACAAACCTCTCCCCATCTTCCCCTGCAGCCTACCTCCCCCAGCCTCTGATAATCGTTATTCTACTCTCTCCTACACGATGAATTTTTTAGAGTCTATGTATGAGAGAGATCATGCAGTATTTTTCTTTCTGTGCCTGGCTTATTTCACTTAATCCTATGTCCTCCAGGTTGATCCTCATTACTGCAAATGACAGGGCGTAATTCTTTTTTTATAGCTGAATAGTATTTCTCTCTCTCTCTGTGTGTCTCTCTCTGTGTGTGTGTGTGTGTGTGTGTGTGTGTGTACTACATTTTCTTTATCCATTTATCTACTGATGGACATTTAGATCAATTCCACTGCTATATAGCACCTCAATAAACATGGGAATGCAGATATCACTTTGACATACTGACTTCAATTCCTTTGTATATATTTCTAATAGTGGAATTCCTTGATTATATAGTAGCTCTATTTTTAAGTTTTTGAAGAATTTTCATGCTATTTTTCATAATGGCTGTACTAATTTACATTCCCACCAACAGTGTTTGAAAGTTTCCCTTTCTCCACATCATTATCAGTATTTTTAATTTTGTGTCTTTTTGATAATAGTCATTCTAACTTGGTAAGGTGATATCTCATTGTGGTCCTGATTTGCATTTTCCTGAATGATGTTGAGCATTTTTTTCATATACATGCAGGCCATTTGTATGTCTTCTTTTAAGAAATGTGTATTCAGGTCTTTTGCCCATTTTTTTAAACAGATTTTTTTTCTTTTGCTATTGAGTTGTTTGAGTTCTTGGGTATTAACCTTATGTTGAATGAACAGTTTACAAATATTTTCTCCCATTTTGTAGGTTGTCTCTTCACTCTGTTCATTGTTTTCTTTGCTGTGCAAAAGCATTTTAGTTTGGTGTAATCCCATTTGTTCATTTTTTTTTTCTTGACTGTGTTTTTGAGGTCCTATTTTAAAAATCTTTGCCTAGACCAATGTCATGAAATATTTCTCCTGTGTTTTCTTCTAATTTTTATTTTTTTCAGTTTTGGTTCTTACATTTAAGTTTTTAATCCATTTTACTTGATTTTTATAAGGTGGGAGGAGTCTAGCTTCATTCTTCTTCATGTGCATATCTGCTTTTCCCAGTACCATATATTAAAGAGACTGTGTCTTCCCCAATGTGTGTTCTTGTCACCTCTGTCAAAAAATGCTTCACTATAAATTTGTGGATTTATTTCTGGGCTCTTAATTCTGTTCCATTGGTCTATGTGTCTGCTTTTATGCCCAGTACCAGGCTGTTTTGTTTTTTATTGCTTTGTGGTAACTTTGAAGTCAGATCATGTGTGATGCCTCCAGCTTTGTTCTTTTTTTCTCATAATTGCTTTGGTTCTGCTTGGTTGTTTGTGGTTCCATACAAATTTCAGGAATTTTTTTTCTTTCTGTGAGAAATGTCATCGGTGGTTTGATAAGAAATGCATTGATTCTGGGTAGAATGGATATTTTAACAATACTTATTCTTCCAGTCCATGAACACAGGATATCTTTTGACTTATTTGCGTCTTTGATTTCTTTCATCAGTGTTTTACAATTTTGTTTGCAGAGATATTCACTTTCTTGGTTAAATGTATTCCTAGGTATTTTATTTCATTTGTAACTATTTAAATGAGATTGCTTTCTTGATTTCTTTTTCAGATAGTTTGTTTTGGTGCTTAGAAACACTATTGATTTTTGTATTTTGATTTTGTTATCCTGAACTTTACTAAATTCATTTATTTGTTTTAATAGTTTTTTGATGGAGTCTTTGGAATTTTCTACTTATATCATAATGTCATCCTCGAACACAGACAATCTGACTTCTTCCTTTCCAATTTGGATGCCCTTTATTTCTTTTTCTTGCCTACTTGTTCCAGCTGGGATTTCCAGTACTATGTTGAATAAAAGTGGTGAAAGTGAGCATCCTAGTCTTGCTTCATATCTTACAAGAAAAGCTTACAACTTTCCCCTGTTCAGTGTGGTGCTAGTTATGGGTTTATCATGGCCTTTACTGTGTTGAGGTATGTTCCTTTTATACCTAATTTGTTGAGAGTTTTTATCACAAATGGATATTAAATTTTATTGAGTGCTTCCTTTGCATATATTGAAATGATCATGTGATTTTTTTTTTCTGGATTTTGTCAGTGTGATATATTTTATTGATTTGTGTGGGTTGAACCATGTTTTTATCCCTGAGATAAATTTCACTTGATTATGATACATAATCTTTTTAATGTGTTGTTGGATTCAGTTTGATAGTGTTTTGTTGAGAATTTTTGTATCTATGTTCATCAGGAATATTGGTTAATAGTTTTCTTTTTCTGTTGTGTCCTTATCTGGTCTTGGTATCAGGGTAATCCTGGCCTTATATAATGAATTTGGAAGTATTCTCTGCTCTCCAAGTGTTTGGGAAAGTTTGAGAAGACTTGGTATTAGTTCTTCTTTAAATGCTTGGTAGAATTCAGCAGTAAAGTCATCAGGTCCTGGGCTCTTTTTGACGGGAGAGTCTTTAATACTGCTTCAATCTTATTACTCATTATTGGTTTGTTCAGGTCTTCTATTTCTTCATGATTTAATCTTGATATGTTGTTTGTGTCCAGAAATTTATCCATTTCTTCCAGATTTTCCAATTTGTTGGCATATTATTGTTCATAATAGTCTCTTACGATCCTTTCTATTTCTGTGGTATCAGTTTTAATGTCTCCTTTTCTATCTCTTATTTTATTTATTTGAACCCTTTCTCTTTTTTCTTAGTCTAGCTAATAACTTGTCAATTTCGTTTTCAAAAAATATAACTCTGTTTTATTGATCTTTTGCACTTTTTAATCTCTAGTTTGTTTATTTCTATTCTCATTTTTGTTACTTCTTTCCTTCTACTAATTTTGGGCTTACTTTGCTCATGTTTTTCTGTTTCCTTGAGGTGTAACATTAGGTTTTTTATTTGAGATCTTTTACTCTTTTGAGGTAGGCATTTATTGCTACAAAATTCCCTCTTTTAGAGTTGCTTTTGATGTCCGACATTCATTTTGGTATGTTGTTTTATTTTAATTTTCATTTGTCTCAAGGAATTTTAATTTTCTTTTAAATTTTTTATTGACTCATTTGTTGTTCAGGAGCCTGCTGTTTAATTTCCACGAATTTGTATAGTTTCCAATGTTCCTCTGTTATTGATTTCCAGTTTTATTCCAATGTAGTCATCAAAGATATTTAATATGATTCCAAATTTTTAAAATTTATTACTTGTTTTGTAACCTAACATATGGTCTATCATGAAGAATATTCTATGTGCAATTGAGAAAAATGTTTTGCAGTTGTTACATGAAATGTCCTGTAAGTGTCTGTTTGGTCCAGAATGCAGTTTACCTGTTTTTTGATTTTCAGTCCAAATGATCTGTTCTTTGCTGAAAGTGGAGTGTTGCAGTCCGCCACTGTTACATTGCAGATGATCTCTCCCTTTACATCTATTACTATATACTTTATATGTTTTGATGATCCAGTTTGGGCTGCATGTGCATTTACAATTGTTGCTTCTTCTTGCTATATTGACTTCTCTATTATTATATAATGGCTTCCTTTGTCTTTTTTTTTTTTTAACCATTCACCATTTATCTATTTTATCTGCTGTAAGTATAGCTGTTCATGCTCTTTTTTCATTTCCTTTTGTGTAGAGTATCTTTTCCCATCTTTTTACTTTTGTTCTGTGCATGTCATTTTGGTTCATGTGCATTTCTTGTAGACAACATACTGTTGGGTCTTGTCATATTTATCCATTCAACTACTCTGTGTCTTTGAATTGGAGAATGTAATCTATTTACATCCGAGATTAATAAATGATAGGTAAAGGTTTACTACTGCTATTTTGTTATTCGTTTTCGAGTTGTTTTGTAGATAGTTTTTTCCTGTCTTTTTTTGTGGTTAAGTGATTTTCTTTAGTAGTATTTTTTAATTCCATAGTATTTATTTTTAGTGTATCTGTTATAGATTTTTGCTTTTTTTGCTTTGTGGTTACAATGAGGCTTACTAAAAAACTATTCCGGCTACAATAGGTTATTTAAATTGAAAACAACTTAACTTTGATTGCAAAGAAAAAGTAAGAAAAACATATTCTACATTTTAACGACATTCCCCCACCATGTTTCACTTTTGATGTTTCAATTTACAACTTTTTATTGCCTATTTTAACCAATTATTATAATTGTCTTTAATAGTTTTGTCTTTTACTCTTCATACCTAAGATGTAAGTAGTTTACGTATCAAATTACAGCATTAGAGTATTCTGAATTTGTCTATATTCTTTTACCAGTGAGTTTTTCACCTTCAGATATTTCCTCGCTACACATTAGCATACTTTTCTTTCAGGTTAAAGAACTCCCTTTATCATTTCTGATAATACAGATCTGGTGTTAATTCACTCAGCTTTTGTTTATCTGGGAAAGTCTTTATTGCTCCACTCCTTTGTGTTTGAAGGGTAGCTTTTCTGGGTATAATATTTCCGGCTGGCAATTGTCTTCTTTCAGCACTTTGAATATTTCATCCCACTCTCTCTTGGCCTATAGGGTTTTTACTAAGAAATCTGCTGAAAGCTGTATTGAGGATCTATTGAATGTGATTTTTTTTTTTCTGCTGCTGCTTTGAGTATTCTTTCTTTGTCTTTTATTTTTGATAATTTGATTATAATGTGTCTTGAGGAATTCCTATTTGGGTTTAATTTGACTGATGACCTTTGAGCTCCCCACATCTGGAAGCTGTCATCTTTCTTTAGATTTGGAAAAATTTCAGCCATTATTTCCTAAAATATGCTTTCTAGGTCTTTTTTTCTCTCATCTATTTTGAGAATTCCTATAATGTAGAGGTTAGTTTACTTGATGGTGTCCCATAATTCTCTTAGTCCTTCACTCTTTCTAATTCTTTTTTCTTTTTGCTCCTCTGATTAGGTAATTTCATATATTCTGTCTTCAGGCTTACTGATTCTTTCCTCTGTTTGAGCATGTCCGCTGTTGAAGATTTCTAATGAGTTTTTCAGTTGAGTTACTGTTTTCTTTGTTTCTTGAGTTTCTATTTGGTTCTTAAAACTCATTTCTATTTCTTTGTCAAATTTCTTATTGTTTCCGGATTGCTTTCCAAATTTCCTTTAGTTTATTACCCACGTTTTCTTGTGATTCCTGAACTTCTTCAAGAGGATTATTCTGAACCCTTTGCCAAACATTTCATAGATATTCAATTATTCTGAGTCCCTTGCTGGAGCCTTGTTGGTTTCTTTTGGTGTGTCGTATTTTCTTGAGTTCTCACAATCCTTGTGTATTTACATCAATACCTGCACATTTAAGGAGATTGCTACTTCTTTTAGCTTTCACAGGTGTTGTTTAGTGGTGTTAGACCATTACAACTTAATATCAGAACTTAATTGCTGTCCTGTTGTTGCTTAACATTCTAGGGAGGACTTATAGTGAGAAATAAAACACTGCACTGGAAATAAATCATTGCCCTCCTGTCATTTCCCAGTCTGGGGAAGACTTAAGCAAGAGCTTAATTGCTTTTTAATTGTTCTCAACCACTGGAGGGCTGGACATAACACCTGGGCTTTGTGGGAAATCATTCCAGAGATTTGAACCTTCCTACAAATTTTTCCCCTTGCAGTGCTACAGTGCCAACCAGTCTCCACAGTATGGCATGCATGCTTATTGGAGTACAGAGTAGCTGCCAAGATCTGAGTGCCAGTTGCTGCAATCAGTGCCCCTGCTCTTTGTCACAAATTCATCCCAAGTGTTGCAGTATTCCTGGCACTCCCAATGGTTTTCATTGAATGGGACTAGAGTGAGCTTCTTATGAAGATTCCCAGACCCACAGAGAGATTGCATATCTACCTCCAATCTCCTCCCTCCACCTTGGAAGCTGTGGGCCTAGGGAAATTCTCTATGAATGACATTATGCTGGCTTGGGGGAGAGGATGGCACAGTCTAAAATGATTGTGCTCTTACTGGTCACAATTGCTCTTGATTATGAGGGCCCAGGAGGTTTCTCCACATCTTATCCAATTTCTGGTGAATTCATGGTGATATTATTGTTTTTTGATGGTTTCTGGTTGTACTTTTGTGTGGGCAGTGATGCTGGGGGATCTTCTATTTCACCTTCTTGCTGGTGTCACCTGTATCAGTTTTTTTTAGCTGTCATTATAGGTTGTTACACTGTGGTAACAAACAACCCCAGAATCTCCATGGCTTATAACAACATTTATCTCTAACTCATGCTATATGTTGATCATACATTGTCTGAAGATTCTGACCTATTTCATTATTATTCTCACTCTGAGACCCAGACAGATTCAGAGATTCTATATGGAACACTGTGGGCCACCATGAAAGAAGAAACAGAGAACATGATAAAACACACACTTTCTCTAGAAGCTTCTACCTGAAAATGACGCACACTGATTTTGCTCATGTCGACAAAAGGTAGTTTACCTGGTTATACATGGGTTCTATTAGCCAGAAAAGTGTAAGCCTGCAATGTTCTCAGGAGCAGTGAAAATAAAATATTTGTGGAGAGCCCTAATGACTGTCACTAACTTTGCATGAAAAGGCAGATTTCTCTACTTGTTTTGCAGTGATACCTAATTTTTGAAGGATTTTTTTTTATTTATCAGTTTATTATTTCCTTGAATAAACTACCTCAAAACACAGTCATACAATAATAAGCATCTATTCTTGCTTATGTGCTTGTGAGTTTACTGGGGTGACTCTGAAGCCCATTCTGAGGCCAGGCCAAGGCCAGCCATACTCTATGGCATGTTTTCTCATGTGGGAGAAGCAGAAGTATGAGAGGGTCGAGTAGAGACAGGCAGTGCTCCTTGAGGCCTCAGCTCAGGCAAGCATACTGCTACTTCCACCCACAATCCATTGGCCAAAATAAGTCACTTAGCCAAGATTAGCATCAATGGACAGGTTACAGTTTTTGCATGGTTTGGGGAAGAGAGACAGTATTTGCTAAATAATCTAATCTATATCACTAGGTATCAGGCATTCTCTAAGATTTTTACACATAGGCCTCATTTTATTCTTACAACAAACCTAAGAGGCAGATACTGTACCTTACTTTTCCCCATTTTACAAAAGAGCAAATTGAGGAACAGAGAGTAACTTTTCCAATATCAGATAGCTTGTAAATAATGAAATCATGATATAAACTCAGGCAACTTGTCCCATTTCCCCATATTCTTTATTTTCTATATTCTTATTTCTATCATTTCCAGACACTTTATCATACCTCTTACTAAACAAAGTCCAAAACTTACATTGATGGTACTGTAACTTTTTAACAAATAAAAGTAGCCCTTTTAACTAAAAAAAAATCACAGGCATGCTATGTATCAACTGGTGAACTTTCAATATTCAGTGAATGTGGAAATACAGTACAGGAAAAGGCAACTACAAATTCACTTTTATAATAACTTGTATTTTATTTATTACAGTTATATCTGTAATCATTGACAGAAAAGTAGTGCATATATATACATGTGTGTATGTGTGTGTCTGCACAAGACATTATTCATTCTGTAGACAATACTTTAAGTGCATTTGGATTTTTGAACCTTCCTAGCTATCTGAGTTCCATTAGCTGGGAATGACAGTCCATGGTAATTCTTCTACAACATTGAAATGTTCTTCTACATATCTCTTGTCAGTTAACATTATCATAACTCTATATAGGAATAGAAAACTAATAACCCAGATTGAAATGTTACACTGCAAACATTTGATGTATAATATCTCCCTTGCCTTTGGCTCATATTGACTAACTGTTTGAGATATGATTGGGTGTATACAATGATGCCTGCCCTAGTCCTAAAGAAGTAAGGAAACAAAGGGCATGATCTGACTTTTCTTTTTAAGTCATTATTTACTTTTCCTCAAAGGTAGTTAAACAGAGTTCCCTAGGTCAAATTTTATTTATAGTCAGCATATCTCTTCTTCTCTCCTCAATAACAAAAGCAAAGCTTTGAAGTCTGTGATACTTTTGTTAAAAAAAAAAAGATAGTGAAGTTAGAATGTACTATATATAGAAACCTATTTCACAGGGGGAAAAAGAGAAAAAAAAGGGGTTATTTTACAAAGTTTTGTAGAGAACAAAGTGGTTAGATAGAATGAAATTATGAGGCATAAGGCAGGCAAGATCCAAAATTTAGCCTTCTGGCATCATTCAATTAAAATGGAAGTCTGCACTAATGATGTTAAAAATCAATGTAGAATTTTTCAAGAA
Organism: Indri indri; assembly: GCA_004363605.1. Classification (NCBI taxonomy): domain Eukaryota; kingdom Metazoa; phylum Chordata; class Mammalia; order Primates; family Indriidae; genus Indri; species Indri indri. Next base: position 14,154 of record RJWJ010027441.1, read on the forward strand.
GAATGTTTTAAGTACTTTTTTTAGAGGTTTCTCCCTTCTTTCCTAACTTCTACATATTTCAATTTCAACTGGTATTCAAATCCATAGCTAATTTTAACATGCATATGAATGAGAGAGTGTGTTTGAACACATGCATGTATACATGCATGGACTTATACACATGAACTCCTTTATTGGGGATATGTGAATATGGTGGATTTAATTGAGACATTTGGTTTCCAAATGTGTTTAGAAGATGCTTAAAAGTTGAGTCATGGCTTTTTAAATTTTGATGTATTCAAATTGTTACACAAGTAATTCACGTTCAATGTATGAACTTTGAAACCACCAAAAGCAAAAAGAAACAAAAATGCGCATATATACCACAACCTGCAACCTATAGATAGCACTATTAACATTTATGCTATTTAACATATTAATCTGTAATCTTCCAGATTCTTCCCATTAAATATAAATATCAATTTTTAATGCACACACTATTTGCAAAGTGTTTTTTTCCTTAATAGTCGCACCCTCCATACACATTTGTCCAATTATTTCCTTAAGTTAATTTTCTGGAAATATTTGGATGGAACGAGATGCTAGAATTAGGCCACAGATTCTCCATGTGTGGTCCCTAAACCTTCATCATCAAAATCACCTAAGAACATTTTAGAAATAAATGCAAATTCTCTGGCTTCCCCCAGACCTACTGTATCAAAACCTGGAGCAGCATCCAAAGATATGTGTTTTTAAAACACTTCTCAGGGAATTTTAATATAGGCTCTAAACCACTGAGTGGACTAAGGTCTAAAACTTTATCTTCCTGGGGTCTGTCTGTAGTCCATGTAACTCTGAATTTAGCACTAAAGAATCATTTGAACTTTGTTCAGAAAACAAGCAGTATATGTGGGCGTGGGTGTGTTTTAGAGCACAAGCACAGCTTCTTCTAATCCCAATATTTTTTGTTTGAGGTCATTTTTTTTTTTCCTAGTTTGGTTGGGTATTTAAATTATTGCAGTTACTTTCCTTGATATCTGATCATCTCTCACTTTCCTTAAGATTGAGAAACCAAAAAGCTAATTACAGTCTCTGTGTGCATCACTGACTGATGGGTTTTACTTTACAAGGCAGGGAGCTGCCTTATAGTACCCCCAGTACTGTAATGGTTGACAGTATTTTGTGAGTTGAGCAGAGATTTTTCAATCTTTGGTATACAAGCAAAGTATCCAGCCATTATTAAAATAACAAGAACATATTATATAGCTGGATACTTTCCAGATAGCCTTTGTATATACACTTGCTTAATTCCCCTCTTCAGGAAAATCTCCGGCCTTAGCTGACTCTAAACTTTCCCCCTGTCATCCTCTCCAGAGTAAACTTGTTTTTGGTCATATTGGGAAAGGATAGTCACATGGCTACAAAGGCTGTGGTAGGATATCTTGGGTCCCAAATGTTCCTGTTTTATTCATATAAGTTCCTGGCAGAAGAATTTGGCATATGAAGAACTTTTTTTTTCTGAAAAAATAAAATTAAATTAACGTCTCCAGTCTCCAGATTCCTCCTAGAAACGCTATTCATGCTTTGGCATTAATTATTCATCTATGTATCTATCAACTATCTGTCATCTATCTACCTATCACCTTGATATCTATCTCTTTTTATCAATGACTCATTTAGTCTCATTAATGACAAATTAATTGAGGTACTAAGAATAAACACATCTCTGATTTTAATGGGAAGTATAACTTAAATTTCTAACAGGAAATGTTCATGGTCTACTATTTCCCTCAGTTTCACTTCCCTATTCTGTTTTTTATAATTCTCAAAATCTAAAGAAATCTCATGGCTTTTTGATTGAATGTTATCACAATTTGTCCTTCTCAGACTGTGTATAATCTTAGGGATAATATGAGAGTCCAGATATCCTCTGCCATTGTTGTTGCTCTCAAATATTTCTTTTCCTCAGCTTTTTAATTTCTGGAGATATACCTTTCCATCACCTATTTTTCTCATAATAAAGTAACCCGGCTTTTGTCTCCCTGTGATTATATGCCAATCTGTCTTCTAGAGACTTATTTTTTTTTCCTGCAAGATGAAGTATCCACATGGAAAACTAGCTCTAAAGTTAGGATGATGACACAAAGATCTTTGAAGAAGGACAGCCATGGAATTCTACTAATATAATTATTATTTAGTGATTTACCAGTTCAGAGAATTGTTTAACCAGGCAGTGAGGGTAGAAGATAAAGCATTACAGCAAAGATAAATGTCTTAAATTGTGATAATGCTCAAAAACGGAAGAGGAATCAATATATTAGCACTAAATCTGACGAGGAGATTGATTTTAACACAGTGAAACAACCATTAATGTTAAGAAAGTTTTAAATTTATTTCTGTTGGCAAACATATAATCCTGCCTTATTGGTGATATGTAATGAATAAATAAGAAAAAGAAAAACAATGTATTTTTAAAAATGAATGCAAAATATGCTAAAGGAGCAATAATTGCAAGACAAGAACACACTTCTGAAAATACCAATTACAGGTTCAGAACATAATTTTCAGGCACGTTGGAAATGTCAATAAAATGCAAGAAAAGAGCACATTTTAAAATAAGAACTAGAAGCCATATGAAGAGAACCATCTGAGATAAAAAGGTAACAGTTTGAAAAAAGAAGAGAACAGATAAAATGGGAGATGATGAAAAAAGGGAATAATGCAAGAAACATTAAATATAATCAAATCCAAATATGAAGAATTAAAAAGAAAAGTTGATGCTGTGGCACATGGAATCATGGTACTTAGGGAAAATTTAATAATATCTTCCAGAATGCAGTGGAAACAGATGATGCAATATATATTATTAAAAACCAAGAGATTATGTAGAAAAGGGAACATAAATGTACACATAAATATTTTACAATTTTAAAGAAGGCATCAAAACAAATATAATAGGAGCAGTTATTAATAATATAATAGAAGAAAACTTTTAAGAGCTGCAGACATTCCCGAGTATGATAACACACACACACACAACTAATTAGGAACTATACCACAAATACAAATATACTTTAATATTCATAATTTCTTAATTAATTAATATTAATTTACATGAAGATCTGATTTATTGTTGAAAAGAGCATTCAATATTATTAAAGAGTATCCTGTTAAATCAGGAGTAGATGTATATTTCCTACCATAAAGAAGAGTTTTTTTCAGAGAAAGATCATTCTTCTGAAAAATACGAAATATAGAGTTTAGCATCAAGGGTACATACTGTCTTGGAATCCTCCTCATTAAAATTATAAAAAAACAATGATCTTCATAAATATTCATATTAGTCAAATTATGTCCTGGAATTTCCAGATGATGCAATAAAACAAAAAATAAAGGTATACATACCTTTATACCTAAAAATAGAGGTATATATAATGGAACAAAAGTCAAACATTTAACATCATCTCTAGACAACAGATGAAAAGTATCAGAATGGGTAAGAGGAGAGGGATGTGTACAGACTAAACCTACAACTATGTAAGTATGCATGTGTGTGTTACTCTTTCCTTCTTGATTTTCTGGATTCTATTATTTCTTTAATTTCTTTGAACACTTTAAATGATTTTACGTTATACAATGCAGATTTAATCAGTAGATTTAATTCCTCTGATGTGACTTCTCTCATTTTTGTGTTCTGTAAACTGACTTTTTTGGCACTGAATTTTCCTCAGATGTTCTGTAATGTGCTAATGTGTAATGTCCATATGTTAATTTTACAAGGGATTTAAATTTCATGGGGTTTTCATTTGACACATTTCCTGGGCTGTGGAAGCCTCATTATAGAGGCTATTCTGTGATTGTGTCACTCTGTCTTCTACACAATTCCCAACTCCGAGCCTGTTTGTGTGTGAATGCCTTGGTCCAGGGTTTGCTCACAGGATGGACAGGCAGAATTCATCTCATCTGCAGCACTGGCTTGTGAATGCTGATTTTCCAGTGGTGAGTCAGCTTTCACCAATAGCCTGGAACAAGGAGCTGGCTTCTGTCAAGAAACAGGGACTGGAATCATTCCATAATGTATACATGTATCAAAACATGTTGTTAAAAAAAATACAATTTTTTATCTGTCAGCTAAAAAAGTAAATAAACATACCTCTAAATAAAAAAAAAAAAAAGAAAAAGAAAAGAAAAAGAACCAGGAACTGGCAGGGGAGATACGCAGGTTGCATTTTTCAGGCAAGCAGAGTGCTCCCAGACCTTGGCTTCCATCAGGGTCCTAGTGAGGACAGCTGGCAAAAGCCACGTGCTGTGTGCTGACTCTGCTCTGGTTGGAGGTTAAAATCCCAGGTCTTGCTCTTGCCTGTGACCTGGAAGTTCAGGTTCTTCTTAGCACTCTGGGTTTCTTCTTGTGTTTCTATTTATTGTTTGTAAAATACATGTGTTCTCCAAAATTTCTGTGTATTTGGAGAAGTAGTATGGTATCAGTGAATGGCTAATGTTTACCCAGAGGTCAAAATTTATCTTTTCTTGTTGAGTTCCATTTTTATCACATAAGTGTACATATAAGAATAGCATCTATTGGATGTCGGGTAGGGAGAGTGGGGGAAGGGGGAGGGGCGAGGGGGAGGAGGGGACGGATATATGCATACACAAAGGGTGCAACGCGCACCCTCCGAGAGATGGACATGCTTGGGACTGGGACTTGGGGGGAAGGGGGGGCAAGGGCATCATACGTAACCTAAACACCTGTACCCCTATAAACAACAAACAATAAAAAAATAAATAAATAAAAATAAAAAAAAAAAGCTAACTAAATACACAGAAATCAGTAAAGTGTAAATCAAACATAACCATTTGTCTGGTAGGTTCTACTCTATATCTTACTTTTCATATCTAGAAGCCCCCAAAAGGTCTAGAGTGCTTCATAGTTTTTGTTTGTTTGTTCATTTTATTTTTCTGAGTTCAGTTATGAAAGTTGTAGAGAATATTTGTAAAGGAGTGTAGAAGGAAAAGATAAGAGTGTCTGTAGACAAAATAGGAAATCACTAGTGAAAAGCACATAATGCACTCTGATTTAATCAGCACCAAGAACAAGGAAACTTTCAATGAAAATGTAGGATGATGAATTTGCAGCAGCTAAAATGAAATATCGGCTTTTGAAGCACACAGCAAGTCTGTTGAATTCTTCCTCGGGAAATCATGGATGCGAATAATACAATATCCGTTGCTCTGAGTCTCTCTGCCACCTGCATCTTTCCTTCAGTTTGGGTCAGTACATTAGTCAGGAGATGAGTGTCCATGAGTCTGTGATGCCAATACTACATCTGAAAGAGGATGAGACACATTTGTCAAACCCACTCATCAGCAGTTCTTCACTTCCTGTTGGTTTTGCAGAGGGTATAATCAGAGTTGTTTGTTTTATTTCTAAATATGTCAACATTTACTCCTCCACACACATGCACAAACTCTTAGTTTATCCTAATCTCTGTGGTTAATTTACTTATCATTATCTTTCTCTTTTATTGGCCTTATAAATCCTGAAAATCCTCCAAAACACAGACAACTATGCTTTTATGCACTGGAAAAGCCAAAGTCTTAGATTTTTCTCTGCTTCTTACCATTCAGGCATGAGGGACCTGTGAAATTGTGTGGGATAGAGCAGTGAGAAGTTTGCTTTGGAATCGCCCTTTATTTCCTCTCTTTGCCTTGGCTGCCTATTACCAGGTATATTACACAATTTAAAAATCCCATTTAATTAAAAGTGGGTGTATGAATCAATGCCATTTTTGCCATCTCTGCTTGAGACTCAGAATTTTTTTTTTTTTTTTGGCATTAAAGATCCATATTTTTTTTTTTCTTGTTAAAGAATGGAACTATGCTTGGTTAAGAAAAAGCCAATGTTTAACATTTTACATTCAAACTTTTGCATTTGAAAAGAAGGCAAATAGGTGCTTTTAATTTGTTCTAAATTTAAAAACAAAGTTTAAAGATTAATATTTAAGAAAATATGTCAGAGCTAGAAATACCATTTCATACTGTTTTTCTTTTGCTGTATATTAATCTGAATATTATAAAAACAGATTGTGTACTTGGAAATAATTAAACAGCCATCAATAAGGGATTAGTTCAGGGGTCAGCAAATTGAAGCCTGTTTTATAAATACATTTTTTTGGAACACAACCAAGCCCATTTGTTTACATATTGTCTATGGCTGCTTTTGTACTACAGTGGTAGAGTTGAGTAGTTGACAATACAGATAATATAGCAAGCAGAGCCAAAAATATTTACTATCTGGCCCTTTAAAAAAAGTTTGTCAGCTCTTGGATTAGTTACATAAATTATGATTCATCCAAAAATAAAACACTATGAAGTATCAAAATAATGGGCATCCATGTATATGACTATATTTGTTTCCTATTGCTCCTGTAAAAAAAATTACCACAAATGTAGTACTGCGAAACAAGACAAATTTATTATATTTCTAGAAGTCAGAAGTCCAATAAAGGTCTCACTGGGATAAAATCAATGTCAGTAGGGGCGTGTCCTTTCTGGGGACTCTAGGGGAGAATCTGTGTCTTTTCCTTTTCCCACTTTTAGAGGCCATCTACATTCCTTGGCATGTGACCTTTTTCCTCCATATTCAAAGTTGCAACAGCTGGTCTAGTCTTTCTCAGGCTGTCATCTCACTGGTTTTGTCTCTTTTGCCTTCTTCCACTTCTAAAGACCCTTGTGATTACATTGGGTTCACCCATAATCCAGGATAATCACCTCATCTCAAAGTCAACTGATTAGCAAGTTTAATTTCATTTGCAACCTCAATTTCTTTTTGCTGTGTAACTCACACATCCACAGGTTTTAGGGATTAGGATGTGAATGTCTTGGGGAAAGGGAGTATTATCTTGACTACCACAAAGAGTATTCACACTATTCTATTATTTAGGTAAATATAAAATAAACATTATATACAATATGCTTCAGTTTAAAATTTTTCTATTTGTGTTGTGAATAGAAAAACAATTAGTGGAGGATTTATGACAAAATATTATAATTATTTTTCTGGGAGAAGGGATTACACATGGATTTTACTTTATGTTTTTTAAAAAACTTTGGGTTTTTTAAACAATGAACATTATGTCACTTTTAGATAGGGAAAATTCTATATGCAAATAATAGTATATCAGAGATGAATTACAATGGAAGTCTTAAACAGGCAATTTTGCAAAAAAACCCCATTGTTCCTATGTGTATTTTTACAGTTTTTTTCTCTATGATGTCAATGATTTGACAGAATCAGACACCTCTTACTTTTGAATTTTGGTAAGTTTCACTACTGCCCTAATGCAAGTGCTTCCAGGGGAGCTTTGCTTTCTTCCCTGCAGCATAGAAAACTCAATACTAATATCCTTGAACTGGTATGTCCCAACCTGCAGAAAATTGCAACCAGTTTGCATAGAGAGATCACTCCTCTAACATTTCCATCTTTCTTGAATATTCAATACTTTCCAAGTCCCAGCTAACTGATTTATAGCTTTTGAATTTAATTTGCATACCCCACATAATAATCTACAAGTCATTCCAGTGCATGTTATACTTGAACAAAAATTGATTTTCAAATTCTCACTTTCTTTTTCTTGCAGCTCCTAGGAATAAGCTAAATGGGCTATTTTGTTGCATGATGATTTTTCCTTTCCTTTTCTTTCTTTTTTCTTTTTTCCTTTTTTAGAAAACTCAATGGCCCTTTTCTTTTTCAACTGTTTATCCTGTGATGTTCACCTATTGGTTTTGACAGAATCGTTTCTGTTGTTTGATATTGATCTGTTTATCCCAGATGATCACAGAACTTTACAATTACATCCTGTATGAATTGAGCCTTATTTAGTAATCAACAAGCGTTTATGGTGTTCCTACTACATGTATATCTTTACTATTACTTTGACATGCTGTTTTGCATTCTTTTGTAGCAGTTAATTAAAATATCACAATATTATCAACCAGAGCAATTGTGCTGCTTGAAATAAAACAATCGATTTTTAAAAAGGTGTAGATTAGAGACCAGTAGACTCTTTAAAGGATTCACAATAATAAGAGAAAAAGTTAAAAACAGGAAAAGAATAAAGAAACAGAATGTTCTTAATTGCTTTGAGTTTAGCTTTCTCTTGCTCATTCTCTTCAGTGTGGTTT
>RJWJ010027442.1:0-22198 GCA_004363605.1 Indri indri
GAGCGAGGTCGGCCCGGAGCGCGCGCGAGGTAGGGTGTCCGGCGGACGGCTGACGTTTGTCTGTTCCCCGAGCCGCGTGGCACCTCCGCCGTGTCTCCTCCGGACGCCCCCTCCGCTCCACTGGGTCTTCTAACTCCAGGCTTTACTCCTAAAGCCGCAGAGACCCTGTGCGTGTTTCCTCATTTGGTGACAACGCGCAGTATCCAGAAGAAGTTGGAGCGTTATTGGAAAAGGGCTTGAACCCTTGTAAGGCTGAGAAAAGAGGTTCACTTTTTTTTTTATGTTTCCAGAACTAACTGGAGAAAAAACAAATTGAGACTTAAATTTCTCAGCGGATTCAAAAGACACCTCAGGGGACTCAGAAAGTTCTTCCTCATGATCACCTCGTGATTGCTGATAACCTTGTGACTATTTTCTGAGCTCCTTTGGCCGGAGCTGCCCTCTAGATTGTGTCATTTGAAATATTGGAGGGGTGCCTTAGTGGCTTGCATGTTAATTAGGTAACCACCTATCAAACCTCCTCGCTGATCTGTCACTATTTTTGAGTGGCTACCATACTGCCTGCCACCTGGTTTTTGATTGGGCATTCAATTCAGAAAACTTCAGTTTTCTAAATGTAGTTTTTTCAACTAAGTGATGAAAGCCAGCGTTAAAGTCCTTACTTTGATACGTATGGTAAACGTAAACTCTTAAACATAAGCTTGACCCCTATTAAAATTCCTTGCTCACTGCATGTAGAGAGAAGAGCAGCTTTCAGAGTCAAAGCAGCTAATATGTTTAATATCTTCAGAGAAAATGGTGTGACTTGGTAGTTAATGGGGTCATTTCCTATTAGATGTTTTATTTACATATTACGTAGAAAAAATTAGGCTTGTTGAAAGTCCGGCAGCATCAGGTCATCTGAATATGTAGCTCAAAAAAGTGATTTAAACTGGGTAAATCATGTACTTTTTAATGGTTTCTTGTTAATGATATATGCCTAATGGGTTTTTAAGGAGGTACAGAATACTTAGCATCAAAGAAACTTTTTTCTTAGTGGGAAAGGAAAACTTAGAGTTTTAGCATACATTTTTTGACGTTTACCTTTTTTAGAGTTGTTCGGTAGTGCGTATAAGTGCCTTATTTTAAAAGTCATCTACTTTATTTGGAATAACATGTGCTTAATGTTTCATAAAGGTTTAATGCATGCTTAACCATCAAATTGACAGAGTTGAGTTTAAAATTTAATGAGAATGAAACCCCTTTGGTATACTGTTTCTTGGTTTATTAAAATAGTAAATGCAGTCGGGCAATTATATCTTTTTTGTTTTTTGTGTAGAAATAGAGGAAAATGCCTAAAAAAAAGACTGGTGCGAGGAAGAAGGCTGAGAACCGCCGGGAACGTGAAAAACAACTGAGAGCATCAAGAAGCACTATAGATTTAGCTAAACATCCATGTAATGCTTCAATGGTAACAGTTTTTTTTTTTTTAATATCGGTTGATAGTTTAAAAACTATATAATATTTTATCTGAAATACACCTGAATAAAATTTCAATGAATACAATGTTGCATGTATTTTATTACTGAATTTGAAATCCATGTTAGAAGCATGCCTGTTGTTTTTACTAACACTGAGTAGCAATGATTTTTGGTTGATCTATAATATTTATAAAACCTAGCATATTACCTTACATACTGTTGGTGATAGATATTGAACAAGAATAGATAATAGAAACTGTGACATTTTCCAGCTTCTCTGATGCCTTAACTCAATTTGTCTTATCAGTTGGGTTTTCATCATTTTTTCTCTTAGTGATTCTTAACTCATTTGATTTCGCCTCTCTGAACTTTCTGCTTTTCTTGACATCTCTTTTGGCTTCCTGTTCTATTACCTTATCTGTCTGTGCTGAGTGGGTTATTCTTGATAATCTCTGGGCTGCTTTAAATGGTGAAAGTTATGAAAAAGCAAATGATTATGGGGTCATCATTACCTCTTTCCTTTCTTTGACCCTGTTTCTCTGAGTTATTACACTTCTCCCTATTTTCACGCCTCTCTGCTTTTTCTATTCTCACTCTTCCTCTTTTTATTCCCCCCTTCTTTTGTTTCATCGAACATATGTGAAATGCTTAACGTGACTTAATTTAACAAGGGTTTATTGTGCACCTGCTCTGTGCTAGGTACTATTTTAGGCACTGTGGGAGATACATAGGTGAATGACATGGTCCCTATTTCCACAAACTTATAGCTCAGTTGTGTTGTGTATTACTTAGGACGTATTTGTTTATAAATGACAGAAATCCAATTTAGGCCGGGCACGGTGGCTCATGCCTGTAATCCTAGCACTCTAGGAGGAGGCGGGAGGATTGCGTGATGTCAGGAGTTTGAGACCAGCCTGAGCAAGAGCGAGACCCCGTCTCTACTAGTAATAGAAAAATTAGCCGGGCATGGTGGCGAGTGCCTGTAGTCCCAGCTACTCAGAAGGCTGAGGTAGGAGGATCGCTTGAGCCCAGAAGTTTGAGGTTGCTCTGAGCTAGGCTGATGCCATGGCAATCTAGCCTGGGCAAGAGTGAGACTGTCTCAATAAAAACAAAAAAGAAAGAAAGAAAGAAATCCAATTTAAATAACCTTAGGGAAAAATAGTTTATTGAGTAGATAATGGAATAACTCATTATGCGAAGGGGATGGTATAGCTGGGACTCGGGGACAGCTGGAACCTGGTAGCTGACAACCGGTAGCTGACATGTCTCACATCACAGATCGTTCTCAGAGAAGGGCTTGAACCAGTGCCCATCCCAGGACTAACATTTATTGTGTGGTGGGGGATAGTGAGCACAGATGTGACAGTGGGGACTCCCTTCTGTGGATCAGAGTCCTTTCCAGAGGAGGGAGATGCTGGGCACACAAAACAATAAATGACTGGCATGCATAAATGTATATAATGACATCTACGTTTTGGTTAAGTGCTTCAATAAAGGTACAGTGTATTTATAGGACTCAGAAGTGATAAAGTTGAGTGTGTGTGGAGGGAGTATAGTTCACAGAGGAGACGGGATTATCACCAGAATAGCCAACAGGCAGACATTATGTATGAAGAGGGACTTTTCAGGGAAAAAGTATTAGAATAAGTAAAGGGCATGGAGAAGAGAGAGTATAAGACATGTTTGGGGAGTGGCTGACCATTGGTGACTTGAATCTAAAGAGAATAGGCCAGCAAGATTTGGAAAGTGGTTAGGGACCAGACAGTGGAGAGCTTTTAAAACCATGTTTTGGAACTTAGATTTTCTGTGAGGTTTATTATTTTGTGTTCTCTGCTGTTTCTTGTGTTTGTTATGTAGTATTTGATTCCTTACAAAACAAACAAAAACCAAACTACCACTGTAGTTAGCCTCCTTTGTGATATTGCCACTTCTTTCTCTAGAGTGATATGCCCAGAGTATACCTTTGTTGCATACCTTTGTTATTGAAGTATGTGTAGATGCTTGTATACGGGTTGGAGGGTTTGGTGTAGTGTCTCTTAAATTTTAACGTGAAAAACAGGATATTCTTTATAATGCAAGTAAATTTGCAGTTTTCAGCCAACAGAAAAATTAATGTGATATTTTTATATATTACAGGAATGTGACAAGTGTCAGAGGTAAGTTTTATTTGTTCTTCTTTCTATCTATATGTAATAAAATACTCCCTCTAACCTTTTATCTGATACTGACTATATATTTAAAATTTTATTTTACATGACAAGGCGGCAGAAGAATAGAGCATTTTGCTATTTTTGTAATTCTGTACAGAAGTTACCAATTTGTGCACAGTGTGGTGAGTATATAATAGCTAAGGACACATGCCTTTGTTTGGCACTTAATCAGTTTGAACTTGCTTATTATTGCTTACAGTGGTTATGATTGCTTACAGTGTTATGCCTTTCCATTATAAAACACCATAAAATGTTATTTGGCCTACTGAAAAACTATCAGGTCTTTGTTTTGCCTCTTTGATGTAATGCTAGAAAATAATTAAGGTACAATTTAGATATAGGTTGCCAATAGTTGTTTTAAACATTAAAAGTTCAGATTTCAGACTGATAACATTTGGTGATCCTGAATTTTTAATTATACCACCTTAGCCTTGTCAATATCTGTTCACTTTTCTAAATTTCTAAATTTTGATTCCTGCTGATACCATAATTATGTTCACTCTAGAATTCCAGATTTACCCCTACCACCGGTGTATTCATTTAAATGTGTTTATGTATGATAGCATTGCAGAAAGTTAGTAATGTTTAGGACTTCATTCCTTAAATATTTTTAGTGTAGTTTTAGGTTTCAAAGAAGGTATCTTTTTTAGTTCTACAATTAATGAAAAAGAGAAAACTGGCCTAGATGAAACACTCATCTGCCAGTGTTTATATCCTTATTTTAGAAAGGTAAATGAATGTAGAGTGAGAAAATAGATTTTGTGGAAGATTAAGAGATAGGATCTTGCTAGGACCTTCCTATATTTTCAGTGTCACTGAGCTTGAATTTCGTAGTGCTATACATGGGTGCATTTCACACTTAGTGATTCTTATTCTTGATGTTAGACGTGGAACAATTGGGTAGCTGCTGCCTGTCATTTCCAGCTGCCCCTCATTTCCAGTTTGTCTTTCTTCCCATTTTCTATCCTCTAAATTTGTTCCTCAAGAAATTAAGACAATGAAAAATTTAGCATCTTCTGTTTCTTTTGTGTTCCACTTTGTAGAGTTTCATATGGATGTTTAAAGTGTCATCATTAATTCTCAAATAGTATCTGATAAGCAAATTTTGTGACAGTGTTTTGGGTTGATAATATAATTTGCTGCTAGATCAGAGCTTGAGTAGCTATGTTGTGATATCACTATATTCTTATTTTTGTGTTTACTTGGGCACTATTTCAAAATTCTGTCGGAAAAATGTTTACCTGGGCGCTATGTTTATAAATTTTTATGTATGGATAAAATTAAATGAATCAGATAAATTGCATAATCCTTATTTGGTTTGGCTCGAGGTATTCTGTGGAAAGAAATAAGTGATAACTTCAAACTGTACTGTTTCTATTGTGAATTACAAAATGTGAAATTCATTTTAAAGCATTTCTTTTTAAAATCTGTTTTGATTTATCTGAAAATTCATAAGATTTGAAACTGTTAAAATGAGCATTAGATTACAGAGCGTAACTTACAATTTCTGATTTTAGTTCAAACATGAATTAGCATATAAATTACTTTATTATATAGTTCATTTTTACAGATTTATTAATACATTTCTAATCTCAAAAGATCTGGCCCAGGTAATGAGATCTCAGTTATATCTATTTTCTCTTTTTAGTAAACTACACTGATTTCATTCCATTCGTTTTTAAATTATTTCTGCAGGAACTTGGGCTAGATGAAAACGGGAATTAGTGAGTGCTTATTCTTCTCCCATTCTAAGGGGAAATCTATGGATGCAAATAGAAGATATCCAGAAAATCACATTTCTAGAATTCATAGAAAATATAGAATTTATGTCACTGTACTACTTTGCAAGACTAACAGTGCACATTTTTTTCTTTATTAGGGAAAACAAAATGCATGATGAAGTCGTCAGACTGTGTCATAAAGCATGCCGGCGTATACAGTACTGGCCTTGCAATGGTGGTAAGCTTCTTGTCATTATCTCTTGGACGTTTCCAAGGATAAGAAAAAGTCATTAAGATCAATAGTTATTTTTTTCTAAATATCAGTGCTTTGTCCTTTGTTTCAGTCAATCTGAAGTTAACTGGATTATCTATGGCATGCTTTTTGTATGATTTTCCCTGTTACCCATTAGTTTCTGGCTGTTTCTTATTGGGAAACATACAAGGAATGGAAACTTATTCATATTGACCTAAACAGAAATTCATTTCTCAGTGGGACCTTTCTTATGTGTCTTAACCAGACGTCACAAATCATCATTTACTATACTGAAAGCCCTGCTTAACTCAACGTTCGAGCCTTTTGTTAAATAAGCAACTCAGTTCCAAAAGAACCTAGGATTAATAGTTTTCTTTAAAGCTTTACATTTCAAAAAAGTGTATGTATTTAAAATGCAATCTCTTCATTACATGGAGGGTTTTCTAAGGAAATCCAGTGTTTTAAATATAATAATAAAAATAATTGGATTTTGTAATGCATTTTGTTTTTTTACTAAAATGTTTTTTTTTTTTAAATATGACTTAACCAGTTTTACTGTATTTTGTTGTGCGATTTTATACTTCAGTTTCAAATTTTAGTCCATGAAGAAAGTAATACTATTTTCAGGTCAAGCGAAATATTTTATTTATGGTAAATTTCCAAGAACATATAATATTCTGTCATGAAGCAGACCTTTATATGATACATTTCATGTGTGCATATTTTATAGAAGCCAGGAGCCAGAATTATTATCTTTTGAATTCCTTTTTCTTTATTTTAAATATAGGATTGTCAGTGTTATCTTTATTCACAAACCCTTTCAACTTTGCTCGGTAGCTTATTTATCTAAATTTATCAAATTATTTTTTTAAATTAGAATTCACTGTGTTGTATGAATATGAATAGTTTTTTTTTATATAAAGAAAACATTTAAATAGAGTCATTTGTTATAAATTCTAGAAAAGTGGTTTTCTGGATATGTTCTATTTGCCTTCCCAAACTCCCCCTAAGAATGGGAGGAGAATAAGATCTGGGTGTTTATTCCTCCATCTCACTCCCTTCCAGGTTATCCTGTTTTGGTTATGTCCTTTTCCTAAGGGCCGCAGTTCCTCTCTATATGGCTAGGTAGTCCTCTCCTGCTTGTCCTAAGCCCTTCCCTGCCCTTTGTAAATTATCTCTTTTAAACAAACTCTCCTAGATTACCTAGTTTGAGAGTGCCATCTCTGTTGCTAGAACCCTGGCTGATCCAAGAGATACATTTGAGGATTTTCTAGCTGTACTGCTAGCCCATTTTTAAAAGTCAAAAAACATTTTCCTATTTGCTCTTTACTACTTTTGTTACAAAGCCTTGAATAGTGGAATGCTGAATTGAGATTCCAAAGACCTGGATTTTAATCTCAGCTCAGCTGTAATCCAGCTCTGGGACTTGGCTTTAGTCTTGGTCCTCACATTTTTTATTTATACAGGAAACATCATTTAGTCCTACTCTCTTAAAAGTTTTTCTAGCTCTTAATATTCTGTAGGTGTCAATGTGTTATTGAAACATACATTCTTATTGTCTGATCTTGATACAGAATTGGAAAGTCTTACCCTGTAGTTTAGTTCCATATATTTTACTTGATTTTTTTCCACAAAGAAATACGATAATGATTTAAAGCCTAAATTGCCTTAAAAGAAAAGAAGCGGGCAGAAATTCAGTATTTTCTCAGTTATTCTAGAAAAGCTATGTGATTATTTTATAAATTACACTGATAAGGAATTTTCTTAAATCAGAAGTAATAGTATCTAAAAATTCAGTTTAGTTACAAGAATTGCTGCAGACAAGAAAGCCTAAACTGTAGGCTCCAAAGTTGATTTGAATTAGAAATTGTTTTGAAGGCAGCACTTCCAGCTCCTTGACTTAATTTAATAATATTAGGGTACTTAGAATGTAGTTCCCCTTTTCATCTTTTTCTTTTGATTTATAGCTAAGTTTTATATATTGTGGATAGCTGTTGGTGAAGTTGTTTTTCAGAGAACTCTTTATTTTTGGTTTAGACTACATAAAATATTTAATGAAGCTGCCTACCATCATTGGGGGTTGATCAGTTGTGAAATGTGTACAATTTTGATGGTTGCCGTGGTTGAACAATGCTTGCAGCTGGTCAAGTGACAGTGATTATGTTTTCTTGTTCCTTGGCTTCAGGGCGCAATATGTGACTTCTGTGAAGCTTGGGTTTGCCATGGTAGGAAATGTCTCAGTACGCATGCCTGTGCCTGCCCTCTTACTGATGCTGAATGTGTTGAATGTGAACGAGGTGTATGGGACCATGGTGAGTCATTAGATACAAGTAATGAGCTTTGTTATAAGTGAAGGCTGACTTTTAAACATTCTGAATGCTATTTTTGAGATTTTTTTGTGGGGGGAAGGATGTTGTCAATCTTAACTACTGATGTGTTTGCGTTAGCAGTTTAGTTGGCCAAGGGATTTATACTAGCAGTAATAGTCAGTGTTAGTATTGTTTGCCTAAGCAGGTAGGGAGGGAAGTTAAGGGGAAGCAGGTAGTCCGTTTGAGCACTGTGCTCAAAGGGCATGTCAAGGGCATATCAAGAGTCCACTTTTTCATGGTTTAATTTCAAGTACTTCAACAGTTTTCATTTTAGCTTTTACCAGAATAAAAATTACTCTGCAATTTTGGTGTACCTTTGAAGTAACTTTTCATCTCTTCTGAGAAGTTTTATGGATCTGAGTTTTTTAAATTAAAGTTTATCATATTTACATTTTTTTTTTAATTTAATAGGAGGCAGAATATTCAGTTGTTCTTTTTGCCATAACTTTCTCTGTGAAGATGACCAATTTGAGCATCAAGCCAGCTGCCAGGTTTTAGAGGCAGAAACATTTAAATGTAAGTTTTTTTTATATTAAATATTCTTCATACCCAAGATTCTGAATAGCGTAAGTGTTAAATGTAATGAAAAAGTAATCAAGTTTTTATGTAGCCTCTTGTGAACTATACTTTAAATCAGTATCTATTTTCTGTTTCTAGAAAAAACTCAGAACATGTAGTCCTGAATTTTTCAACAGGGATGCCAGTGGCATATTGGTGGGGTCAGTTCTTCATTTTGTAGGCTTGAACAGGAATTGCAGGACTTAAAGTGTTCCTGGTTCAGAGTACCAAATGTCATTCTTACCTTCAAGTTATTGTAATAGCCAGCATCACCCTTCCTCCTCCCTTCTTATTTCCATATGCCCTCAAACAGGTGATACCACCCCAAGTTTGTTCCTGCTAGTTGGTTCCAGTGATTTTTAGACGGGAGTGTGCATTAGAAATAACTGTAGAGGTTTTAAAAAAATGCAGGTGCCCAGGCCTCGGGTCTGGAGATTCTGTCTTTAAGTCTGTGGTGGGTGCCAGCCATCTGTATTTAACCTGCGCACACAATTCTCATGTATCTTCCAGTTGAGAACCAGTGTTATTGACTGGGTTAATAGTGTCATCTTTATGGATAATTTCTTTCTCAAAAGGTTAATTGAAATCAGAATCCATATAAAGCAGTGGTATGTGGTACCTGGCCCTTAGAAAGCCCTTATTAAATAGTAGTTAACATCATAGGAAAAGACTGAAATTCCCCAGATAGTCTCCTTTAATTTGGTTCTTGTTCTGGTATGAAATGCTAATTCCTATACTCGTCTATAAATTTAAAGATGATAAATCATCTGTCTGAGATATACAACACATCACATACGTGTTGTGATACACACCATACACACATACACACTATATGTATGTAATTCTTGCCATATGTATAAGATTCTCAAAGATTAAAAGAGTATTCAAAGTGTATAACATTTTTAAGCCTTTCTTAGCCTTCCACAGAATGTATAATATAAAAATTGAATTATTTTTATTGGAGGCATGGGGGTTTTACATGTTTTATAGCATTTGAACCCAAAAGACAGCTGTGAGTGATAAGGCCATAATTCTATCACAGGCTTTTAGTGATTCAATAAAAGAGGAAAAATCTAAGAACCAAATAATTGATAGGATTTTAAGAGGAATCTCTTTCCCACAGGTGTTTCATGCAATCGGCTTGGTCAGCATTCATGTCTCCGTTGTAAGGTATACTTACGTATTTTTTCTTTTTAGATTTTTTTTTTAATCCCTTTACTCCTCCACCAGTCCTTGGATTATTTATAACTGTAATTAATCTGTAAGGGACCTTAAATTTATGTAGTTTAATTCTTTTATTTTTGAGATTGTAGAATTGAAGTTGAGAAAGCTTTAAGTATCTTTCCAGTGGTCATCCAGTTGGCTAGTAGTAGAGTTGCCACTAGTGAACCTGTCTCTGGAATCCTGGCTCAGTGCTTTTTATACCTTATATTTATGGAGAACATTCTGACCAACGTAATGGAAGCATATTTTAATAAATGTCAGAATGTTCTGCTTAGAAGAGTTTGATTAAAGTAAAGATTTCCATAATATTCTGTGTCCTTAGTCATTGCCTCTAGCATTTCTGTTTGTCAAAGATCACTAAACAGATGCAGCGAATTCACTTTCTCTCAGAAATGTTTCTCTGGTTCTTATTCTTATATTCCTAACCCTTTTTTTTTGAGACAGTCTTGATCTGTTGCCCAGGCTAGAGTGCCTAGCTCACAGCAACCTCAAACTCTTGGGCTAAAGCGATCCTCCTGCTTCAGCCCCCGAAGAGCTGGGACTACAGGCACACGCCACCATGCCCAGCTAATTTTTTTTTTCCCATTTTTAGTGGAAACAGAGTCTCACTTTCACTCAGGCTGGTCTTGAACTCCTGATCTCAAGTGATCCTCCTGCCTTGGCCTCCCAGAGTGCGAAGGTTATAGGCATGAGCCACCGCGCCCGGCCATATTCCTAACCCTTTTATTTCTTTCCCAACTCTGCTCCAGTTTTACTAAATGGATTTCAATTTGTTGGAGGTGTTCAAGCTCTTAAGCTTTCAGGCATTGTCTGCACTGTTTCCTCTGCCTAGAACAGTATTCCGTGTTTGCTTGCCCTGCTATACCCCCGTTCTCCTTCAGATCTCAGCTAAGACTTTGTCTCCCTAGAATGCTTTCCTGAATCCCATGCCTGCTGTAGTGCCCCTCCTCTGCTCTCTTTCTGTGCTTAGTGTCTTGTGTTAATAATTGCCTGTTCACTGTCTCTGTTCCCAACCAGACCATGTACTCTGTGAGTAAATAGGCTCTGTTCACCATTATTTTATCAGGGACTTTGTGAATACTCAAATATTTATGAATGATTAAATGTACCTACATGTCATACTCTGTGTATAGTTAGTCTTCCTTGTGTTAGATCATGGTTCGGAAGAGTCCTGGCAAAAACCGTTTTCCTTAAGAAATTGAAATGAGGACTGTGACCGGTCCCAACAAAATTCTTACTTCCTCTGTCTTAACGAAACTCTATTAAATTTCCTTGAAATGTCGAATACTGTCTTTTTACATACTTTACGATTTTTATTTATTTTGCTTACCCTGTATAGGCTTGTTTCTGTGACGATCATACAAGGAGCAAGGTGTTTAAGCAAGAAAAAGGAAAACGGCCTCCTTGCCCTAAATGTGGACATGAGACTCAGGAGACAAAGGATCTTAGCATGTCCAGTAAGGCTCTTCTTAAACTACCAATGGAGCGATTCTGCTTTAAGGCTTAGACAAAGCATATCTTTTTTTCTCCATTCCATCCATTCATCTTACTACTTCTTCTTCCTGTTTGAAAAGATGAATGTGTTTTCTTACGCAAGGGCAATTTTACAGCCTAGGAAAATATGTAGGTAAAATTTTTCAATTTAATTGAAGAAATATACCAGTATTCACTTTGATACTTGATATTTGCCTTAGTTAATGACAGCGAATACTGAAATTTAAGATAAAAATGAAGTGATTTTCTTTGTTTTTGTTGAGACTTCCTTTTTAAATAATTGAGTGGCTATAAATTCTTAATATTCAAGTGGTAGTAATCTTCAGTACTTGGAAGTCAAATTCATTCTGAAGCTGTTCTTAGGTGTGTGGTATTTGAGCAGCTATGTTTTTATGTAATCTATTACTACTATAGAAAGTTGTTTTATATAACTTTTTTATGAAAGAGTAAGACTACTACAAACACGGTTATTGCAATGTAGCTCACAATTTTATTAAAGAGAAATTTGACTCTTTAACAGAATGGTACCATAATTCTAAATGACTGACAGTACTTTCTTTAATCAAAGACGTAGTGGCACAATGCAGTGATTTTGCAACTAAAAGGCTGATGATTTTGCTGATCTTCTGCACTAAATTTTATGTAACTATTAAGGTAGAAGAAATGAAAGCCTTTGTTTTTCATGATATCTGCATTATAAAATAACTGTTTTAAGAAAAATGTAGTGGTAGGAAATCAACTCTGTTACGTGATTTATGTGATTTCAAATAAACTTGTCATTAACCAAACAAAAGGTATTTTAGTTTTTAATATGCCCTATTATCTTTGGAGTGTTCTATTGGTCTAATTTTATTTTCTAAGTTTTTCTAAGTTTAATGAAATGACATTGTAATCTTTGTAATATTTGTTACAGTGTGCATATAGACTTATTACATGAGAAAATTAGTAAAATATATTTTTTCATTTGGAAATAAAGCAGCCAGTGAAGTTCATGTAATTTTATGTATGGTAGAGAAAAATGAGGATGTAGAGAATTGGAACTAAGAAAATGCCATGTGCATGTCTGTCTTTTGTAGCACGCTCCCTGAAGTTTGGCAGGCAGACTGGAGCCGAAGAGGGAGATGGAGCTTCTGGGTATGATGCTTATTGGAAGAACCTTTCATCTGACAAGTATGGTGATACTGGGTACCATGATGAGGAGGAGGATGAGTATGAAGCAGAGGATGATGAAGAGGAAGAAGATGAAAGCAGAAAGGATTCAGATACTGAGTCATCAGATTTGTTTACTAATTTGAATTTGGGAAGGACCTATGCCAGTGGCTATGCTCACTATGAGGAACAAGACAACTAGGAGAGCTGCTTGCCCACTGGTGGCCATGTGTGAGAGGAGCAGGAACATGTGTGGTGGATGAATGGTGTGTAGATGATGAATCATGGATGGATGTTTAAAAGTACCATTGCTTAGCCTTGTGTGGAGTAGGGCATAGCATTTTTATAGGAACCAGTAATCAAGCTTATATCATAAGAAAAATGAATTTCAAATGTAAGATGTATATTGATCCAAGCAATTGAAGCATCGTGGAATTTGATTGTTACCTGATTTCAGTAATCTAGTAGGTTTTGCCAATTAGATACATATATATAGGATAAAGGAATAGAACGGTAATATATTTGTTTGAAATGAAATTGCTGTTTTTATTTAAAAAAACACTGCTTATAAATTCATTGTGTCTGATTTTGTAAAATGTGTTGGGTAAAATGGATTACCATATTTTTCCTTTTTATGTCCACAGAATGAAAATCATGTTATTATATTCTAAATTTTCATTAAATATTCATGTTATCTTAAATAGTCATGTATGTTTTAGCATTTGACTCATTCATCTCATTCTTCACAGTCTATGTCCTGAACAGTTCCTATTATTAATGTCTAAATGTATTGACAAAGATGATTACTCAGTCATTTTTCAGAGATACAATATCAGAAATAGTATTATTACAGATGCTTTACCTAGGAAATTTCATTTCTCTTTGAATAAATCTAGTATTTCACTTACTTTTGATATTTTATTTCTTGTTCTGTATTTTCAACTTAGTTTGGAAAGCATTCCAATATTTTTTATAGACTTTCCTTCTATTTTGCTAATATGGAAGTAGATAGCAGAAGTTAATTGTGTGGTATACACAAAGATAAGTAAGCCAGATCCCATCATTGATGACAGGTGGAGAACAGACAGGCCCTGGCACAAGTTCCAATTGTTACAACTTACATTGGCAATGAATTATAATAGGATGGTGTGATTGTAGAAGAGAAAGCATGGCTGGCATTTTAGATGTGTGGAGTAAATTGTAGCTATGAGGATAACAGGGTTGGATGCCTATTGTTAAGCCATTCTTGTTCAATAGAGACATAATGAACAGCTGAGGACAGTAAAAGGCAATGGAAAGCCAGATGTGAAAGCCAGAGGGCTTCCAGTGCATGTGAAAAAGCTTAGTTGGGAGGTGCTGGACCTGAAGTGGGAAGAAATAGACTATACCCCAAAGGAATTGCAAGAATTGGCCAACATGTGCTGGGAAGAGCCGGAGAAGTATGCTTGAGCCTGGAATCAGAGTGCTTAAGAGAGTTAGAACATAAAATTGGGTGGAGTTTGATGGTAGCCCCCACATAGGGTCATTGGATTGCAGGATAAGAGCTATCTTAAGTTAGAGGGTTTAACACCCATCTAAGATCCTGGAAGATGATGTGAACTCATTACCAGGATGGCTTCTAGAAGCATGGAAAAAGTAATGGCCCATTCTGAGCAAAGTTGAAATGCCAAGATCACTGTGATGTAGTGGAGAAAAGGATTTAAGAAGTTGAGGGAAGGGGTGCTGGAATGGATAGACTGGCTAAAAGATCCATCAGATTATTATGTTCCATGGGAAGACTCAGTGTTCCAGAGGGAGGAGATAAACCTTATAAACCCTTTGCCACACTCTTAAAATTTCTAGGGTTCCAGTGGTGAGGGACAGACTGGTGTGTCACCTTCAAAGTATAAAGCAAATGACTACAGGTACCCTCTTACCCTGAAGAAGGAAGCACAATGCCTGGTGATCCTTCTCGAGTTTAGGAGGCAGCATATTTCACTGCTTCCTGCATGTTTCACTGAGGATAGTGTTCTGGTTCCTATACTAGTTGATACAAAAGGCCGCCGACTTTGAGTGGGGCCCATGGCACGAAAGGGCTCTGTAGCAGCTCTAGGTTGCAGTGGAAGCAGCTTTGCTTTCTGGACCACTGGGTAGATGCTATTATATTGGAGATATTCGTGATGGAATAAGGTGTCTTGTGCCATGCTGTATTAGGAGAATCACAATGCAGGCCCCTGGGTTCTAGAGGAAGTTTATGCCATCTGCATTTAGAGACTTATATACCCCCTGAGCCAGACAGCATGGTCTCTCCAACTTACCAAGGCCGATCTAGTTACCACCACTGCCAATGTCAGAACTGTCAGCAGCAGATGCAAGTACTGAGCCCCTAATGGGGCATCACTGCTTTAGGAGACAGATCAGACCAGCCATAGTGGAAAGGCCAGTGGTTCATTTTCAGTGGAATAGATTCACATTCTTGGAATGGGTTTAGCTTTTCTTCCAGTAGGACCTCATCCAGCATAAATGCCTGAGAGCTTATGGGGTGTTTGATTCACTGGCATGAGAGTCCCATGTAATATGTGTCAGGTCAGGGGATCACCTTCTAAGCAAAGGAAGTGCAGTAATAGGCCTGTGACCATGGGATCCACTGGTCAAATCATACTACGCCACCCAGAAACTTCCTGCGTCGTGATACGTTACAGCTGTGTGCTGAAGACACAGCTGAAGCAGCAGCTTGGAGGCAATACTCTGCAAGGATCTCATGCCATCCTGCAAGCCGCAGATATGCATTGAATCATAGACATTTCTACTCCATTGTGTTCCTAATAGAGAAAGTGCATGTGTGGTAGGTTGAATAGTGTCACCCCAAAGTTCACATCCACCTGCAATGTCAGAATGTGACCTTCTTTGGAAGCAGGGTCCTTGCAGGTGTAACTAGTTAAGATGAGGTCATACTGGGTCAGGGTGGGCCCTTATCTAAGACTGGTGTCGTCATAAGAAGAGGAGAGGACACGCAGATAGATGCACTCAAAAGAAGGCCATGAGAAGATGGAATCAGAGATTGGACTGATACAGCTACAAGCCAAGGAATGCCAAGGATTGCTCACAACCACCAGAAGCCAGGAGAGAAACATGGAACAGATTCTCCCTCAGAACTTCAGAAGGAATAAACCCTGCCAACACCTTAATTTTGGACTTCCGCCCTTCACAACCGTGAGAAAATAAATTTTCCGTTGTTTTAAGCCACCTAGCTTGTGATTGTTACTGCAACCCTAGGAAATGAATATGCCATGAGGATTAAGAGTGGAAGCGGGAGTTGCCACCACTCTCAATGGTTCACTGGGGAGCATTTGCTTCCCGTGTCTCCGACTGCAGGCTCTGAATGGTTAGGATTCTCTGTCGTCAAGGGGGACACCTTTCTTCAGTGTGCCCAATAAGTGCCTCATTATTATAATTATAAACTATGCCTGCCACCTTGGTATTTTTGGTGTTTTTATGTCCAAGGACCAAGAGGCAAGAAGACAAATCAATGTCTTGGCAGAGATAAGTGACTCTCTTCGTCAGAAGGAGGTAGGGTTGCTTTTACATGGTGGGGACAGGGAGGATTATGAGTGGAAACCAGGCAATTCATTTGAGTTTTCTAGGTGTTTCTTTGTCCACTTGGGACTATAAATGGACGTGGATGGACATGGCCCACAAACCCAGCCTGTGAAAGGCATAGTGACTAGACCCCATGGGGATGAGGGTTTCGGTCATGCAGCCAGAGCCCAGCCACCAAGCCCAGCAGAGGCAGTAGCTGTCATGTAGCTTCAGGATTTGCCTCAGCTGCGGAGAGGTGCCTTGGCTGTAATCAAGCCCTTCTCGGGGCAAAGCATGCATCTGGTGACTGAGTAACCGGTTTGGCTATTTGAGCTCAACATGGTCCAATTATGACAGCTATGCAGTTAATATCCCTATACAGAATCTAATGGCTGACACTTAAGAACACGAGGTAAATATATTTTCCTCCTCTGCATTTTGGTCATGGTTTGGCAAACTCTTTGTGGGAATATTGTAATAATGTATGTGAGGGTGACCTTTATAAGTCACCTACAAGCTTCTGCTCATGCAGAATGTATTAGTCCATTTCAGAAAGTGAATAGACCATATAGCATGCACACCTGTGCTTTACAGAATGACCCTGGTTACTTATTTGCCTAATGGGAACAATTCAAAGGATGAAACTTAATATATTAAGCCCTAATAATATTTTGTGGAATCAGACATAGTACGATGATAAATCAGACGTATCGAAGCATTGTTAATAAGGAATCAGAGTTAAAATATGATGTACATAGAGGCAAGGACATTTTTGTTAAAGAGCTTTTGTGGGAAAGAAAAAGGATATGCTAACTGCAATTGGCTAATTTGCGTAACCCAACTTAGCCATCGAACAGCAGCATTTTTTACCTTAAATCCAGGTAAAAATTCAGTTAGCATTTGCTACATAACTATCATCAAAATACTAGAACAGGAGGACAGATGAAAGGTTTAAAGACAAGCAAAGTATTATTTAAGCCCTTAAAGCTTGAATTTTATTAGAGAAAATAAGATGCAATACAACGTGTTTTCTGTACTGCCCAAGTGGCTTTACCCGCCTGAGCTCATTAAATGCTCACAACAGAGGTAGTATGCTGAATTTAGCTCCCGAGGCAAGCAAGCCAGGTTGCTGTGCTTACCCTGCTCTGGACCAGAAAACATCTGTGCAGAATTCTAAAAAAGGACTTTCAGAAATCTTCTCAGCACCTTTAGAATCAATTAATCATGTTCCAAACTATTTCAAAGGAGCAACAGATATTTTAAATATAAATTTACTGATATGTTTGCGTATATTTCACTGATTTATTTTTTATTTGGGGATCATATATTGCTTCAAATCTTAAGGTTATCACTTCTTAAATATTAACTTCTTTTCCTAAGTTTCCTCATCTATAAAGAGGAGGTAGTAACTCGTAAGGCTATTTCGATGATTAAATTAAAAAAAAAAAAACAAATGCATCTGACTTTTCTAATACTCTTTTAGGCATTATAGAGCATAGCTCATAGTTAAAGCTATGATATGGCATAAGCCTAGAACTTGACCAAAGAGTGAGTAAAATCATGCTATGCTATAGGTGCATGTGCGTGAGGGTAATGACAAGCCTAAGATGGTACAACTGACATTAGTCAGCTAAACATGCAACTGCTACCTTAGCACATGTGGAAATTTGGCTGGTGTGTTTGTGGCAGATTTAGAAGAGAGCAATGGTAATGGTTTGAACCGTATTTATTAAATATCTGTCTCTTTGTATAAATGTTTTGACCACCAGACAGCTCAAGTACAGTAGTTTCCTTGGGCCTATGCTGTCCAGTGAAATTATCTCCAGCCTTTACGCTTTTGTAAAAAAATAATTGAGGCATAACTGATATACAGCAAACTATACATATTTAAATTATACACTTAGATAAGCGTTGACATATTTGTATAGCCATGAAACCATCACCACAATCAACACACCCATCACACCCAAAAGCTTCCTTTTGCAGTCCCTCCCTTCAGCCCTTCCTCCTCTCTGTCCTCACCCACCCTAGACCCAGGCAACTGCTGATCTGCTTTTTGCTACTCTAAATTAATTTGTATTTTCTAGAATTTTATATTAATGGAATTATGCAGTATATACTCTTTTTTGGTTGTCTGGGGTTTTTTTGGGTTTTTTTTGGCTTTTTTTTTTATTCAGTTTAATTATTTTGCAGTTTACCCATGTAGTTCATTCCCTTTTATTGCCGAATAGCATTCCATTGCATAGATAGACCATGACTTGTTTACCCATTTGCTTGTTCCTTGACATTTGGGTTGTTTCTAGTTTATGGCTATGACAAATAAAATTGCTATGAGCATTTGTGTACAAGTATGTATGAACATATGCTTTTATTTCTCTTGGTTGAATTCTTAGGCATGGAAAGGCTAGATCACGTTAAGAAACTGCCAAACTTAAAAAATGGTTGTATCATGTTGCATTTTCAGCCAGTTCCTCCTTATTCTTGCCAATATTTGATGTGTAATATTTTTAATTTTAGTTCCTCTAATGGGTCTGTTATTAGGTACATAAACATTTAGAATTGGTTATGTTATCCTTGATAGAGCCCTTTATCACTATGAAATGACTCCTCCATCCCCACTAATACTCTTTTTTTCCCAGAATTTATTTTTTCTGATACTATTGTAGCCACTTCAGTTTTCTTGCGATTAGTTTTAACATGGTTTATATTTTTCTGTCCTTTGACTTTGAATACGGAGTGAGGGGACCATGAGCCTAGGAATAGGGCAGCCTCTAGAAGGTGAAAAACACAAGGAAGTGAATTCTCCCCTAGAGGCTCCAGAAACGAACACAAGCCTGCCAGCACCTTCATTTGAGTCCATGGAAGCTTGCGTGGGACTCTTAACCTACAAACTGTAGACAATGAATGCGCATTGGTGTAAGCCACTACATTTGTGGTGACTTGTTACAGGAGCAATAGGAAACTAATACACTTAGTTATCTCGAAAACCTTAAATGAAAGAATAAACACTTTGGCACGTTTCATGTGACTATAGGGTCAAATTCTTTTAAATAAAACATTTATTGTTTTCCACACAAAACTGAAATATTTCCAGAGTTTACTGTGAAGTATGTATTAGCTAAACCATAAGCGAGGTACAGAAATTTATGGACTATAATTCTTCAAAGAGAAGAAGTAGAGGGTAAACTAACACAGTCTCCCACAACATTAGTACCTTGTCTGATATTTTATTAATAAAGAAATTTAAACTGACTCATGAAACATGAAACTCTGTACTCTTTGAGATACTGTCACCAGGCTGCAATTAGAACAAAAGATAGTAAATCATTGTTACTGGCAGTCATCCTGGCTGCATATTTGGTCCCTGGAGTTCTTTATTCAATGTGGCCTACAAGTTTTTGTAGATCAGTGATGACTAAGTCATTAGAAACCTCACAACAAACTTATTCTAAACATTGGAGAAGTAAGATTCCATTACAGTACAACTTCCCTAGGCTAGATGTAGGCTGAGAATTCCATGTTTGAGTTAATGTAAGAAAATATAAGGAGAGAAAAGAAATGCTCTGCAACTCTTTTTCCTATTTGAAACCTTGCACAGACCTGGGAATGTAATTGTGGATTCCCGTGAGTCCATGGGATGTATCAGCTGAAAGTACATAGTTCTTTTTGAGCAAAACCTATGAGCTAAACACATATATAAAAGCCACAGTAAAAACAGCAATGGACTCTTTAAATAGCTCATGCAACTATAAAGCAAAAATAATTTTTACATGCTTAATGCAAGGAAATGGCTACTATATGGTGGAATCACAATTATAAGTATGCAGGGAAGATACATACACATACATACACATTACTATTTTACATTTTGAGCTTTACATGACACCTGTGAAACATTTCTGTAAGATTATGTGTGTGTGTATATATATATATTCCTTATTACACAAATTTAATGTAAAGGGTCCTCTATTTACTTAATTCAAGCTTTTCTTAGCTTCCAAGAGAATAAAACACAATGAAATCAGGGTTCACATAATATACATAGCTTTGATTTTTAAGTATCTGTTGCCAAGTGCTGTCTAAGCCCATGACTGAGGGACATACATGATGAGTTTATCACTTACTTTGCTCAAGTATCCCTACTTTAAAAAAGAAATGTTGTACTTAATGCTACCAGACAATCATAATAAAAAAAGGACTGCTGTTATTGGAGCTTTGTTTGCCTGGAAACTGTTCTTGTCGAATAAAAGGAAAGTTTAAAGAAAATATCTTTTCTCTGAATTTCAGTCTGGAATACCACACGGGCATCTCAACCCAGCTTTGAACTTGAATCTAAAGAAAATGTTTGATCTTTTTTGTCTTTCAACTTGGCAAGATGTCCTTCTTCTTTGAAATGCCCTTTTTTGTTTTATGTATGCTTGTCCATGTGTTTTAGAAAATGTGTTTTAGAAGCTCTTGGGGGTACAATATGAGTCTTTTTTGCTTAACCTTTGAACATCCTCCTAAGCATCTACCCTACCAAGTTAGCATTCCAAAAATATTGCTCATTAAAATCTTATTCTTCCTGTAGTATTTTGGAAGTAATAGTAGGAAGTGTTGGATTTAGCTTCTTCTCTTAGAGTCTTTAGAAAATAAAAATACTTAATGGAAACATTTCATTCCATTCAACGAATGCTTGTTGGGGCCCTTCTGCTTGGCAATGATTAATGTTCATTAAAAGATTAACTGACATAGATGGTATGATTAAGTTATGTGGTTGATACTTAAGAAACTTAAAAGTAATTAATGGATTAAAAAATATTTATGTTCTTGATGGGACAAAAAAACCCCATACTTGTTGCCAAATGATGTTATTTGGTCAAATGAACAAATAACACCGGATTCCAGGCCCGTGATAACTACCCTTCATTGAATGAAATAAATAACCTGAGAAAAACGCAAAGTTATACTTTATCAGCAGGTGGAGATTTTGCTTTAATTCAACGCAGAATCCTAGTGATCTCAGTTGAAACCTGAGAAAAAACTCTTCCCTAAGCGCTACCAGCCTGAAATGCCCACACAGCATGTCTCCTGTGTGTATCTCTCTCTATATGTGCATTAATTAGTGTTGTAGTTTGTGATTTCATTGTCCATCTCTTTAAATTATTGGGTTTTAAGTTTTATATCTCCTAGTGCATGGACCATATTAGGCATTCTAAAAAAAAATTTTAAATAGGTGAATGAATAAATAAATAATAAATAAATAAGTGAATAAAAGGTGTTCATTTTTCAGGATGAATGTGTTCAGTTACCATTCCACTTTTAGGTACTATCTTTGACTATAGCTTGACAGTCCAAGAAGTTGATCTTCAGCTGAGGGGTCAGACTGGGTCTCAATCTCTCATTTCAATAAGCAATACGTAGTCTGCAAAATGCCGAGGGGGAACTTGTGTTTTTTGAGAGTGTCTAACACAGGGACCAAGGTGGAAGACTATTTTGTTCTTTACCATTCATACCAATTCAAAAGGTGTCTTTAAGAAAAAAAAAGCTTTTTAATTTAAAAATAAAACAAATCAAATACATGAGATAGGGCATTATTATAAACCGAACAACCATGTCAAGAAGCAGACCTTTTCTAGCCACCTCAGAGGCCTTGTGCCACATGTCCCATCCTAACTGCAACTTGTTCCCATGGCCCCAAAGTAACCATGACTTTTAACGTAATCACTTGTGTTTTTAAAAGTAATTTTATTATCCCAATATGCGTATCTAGATGTTATATTTTAGCTTAGCCCATTTTTAAAAATTTTGATATATCTTTTAATTCTCTTTTAATCTATAAGCTCCTCCTCCATCCCTTTCATTTTCTGATTAACTTATCTATTGAAAAATTTATGCCTTTTTAATGTAAAAAGCTTCTGCACAGCTAAAGAAACTGTCACAGGAGCAAACAGACAACCAACAGAATGGGAGAAAATTTTCGCATGCTACAAATCCGAAAAAGGGCTGATAACTAGAATCTATTTAGAACTCAGGAAAATCAGCAAGAAAAAATCAAACAACCCTATCAAAAAGTGGGCAAAGGACATGAACAGAAACTTTTCAAAAGAAGACAGAATAATGGCCAAAAAACATATGAAAAAATGCTCAACATCTCTAATCATCAGGGAAATGCAAATCAAAACCACAATGAGATATCACTTCTCTCCAGTGAGACTGGCCT
>RJWJ010027443.1:0-22183 GCA_004363605.1 Indri indri
ATTAAAAAAAAAACACACACACAAAAATAAACAGGCTCATTAATGGGATGTTTGTTTCAGGGTTGGGGTCCAGGAGACCTTGCCAGGGGAGTAGATTGGGAGAATGAACAGCATCTCTTTTCCATGCCCCACCCCCTGCCAATCTGGCCCCAGTGACTGAGACTCCTGACAGTCACCACTCTTCTCTAGGTGCTGCATTTGGCACCAGGTTGGCTGTTTTAAGGGGAGACTGAGCCCAGCATGTGTCCTCTGCTGGTTGCAGGGGTTCGTCAGGCAAAAGTGGCTTATGCCTAAGCTGGTTGCTTCTGTAGCTTCACCTGGGTGGGCAGTAAGGACCACTCTGATACCCTGCTCAGTCATGCCCAGGTATGGGCTGATGTTACTACAGGTCATAGGTTGCCTGTTAAGCTGCTTTCTCCACCTTCAAGGTTCTATTTGGTCTTTCCTGTCTCCTTCCCTGGATGGCTGACTCAAATTTATGAGGGCCAAGTTCAGTGGCTGCTGTGAGTCAAAGGCCAAATTGAGCCTTTGGGCCTTCTGTTGATGTGCCTGGAGTCCATTCAGGGTGGGGCCAGCTAGGTGGAGCCCAGGACTTCAGACCCAGGTGTTTTGAGCTCCACCCCGCCGTGTTTAACCAAGAGGGTGCTGCTAGTGCCCTGAGCCTTTTGCTGGCATTGCTCTGGGCTGTCTCCAACTTGTACTTTGGGCTTTCACCTGCCTAGCAGGCAAAGGCATCCAAGAGGTCTGGCACTTGGGTGAGGTGAATTGGTGGTAATGCAGGATTTATTCCTCCCCTAATCGACTGAACTGAACGAGAGCCTTCTGGAGTTAGAGCTGGTTCCTTAGCTCCTTGGAGCTTGTTATCAGTTCTGGGAGGGAGGAAGGAAGAGTAGACCTATTTTCCTGGCTGGGGAAATACATGTAGAGAATTTGGGTTTATTAAACATACGGTCTCTGTCAGGGGGTGGGGCAAACCTTGGAGATTGCTCCTGTGTCCCAAGTAATGGGTGTTGCACCTTTCCATGGAGAGCCAGCTGCCACTGGAGAAGGGGCTGAGGGTGCTGTAGGGGGTGTGCTCCTTTGTGTCCTCAGGATCTGGTCTTCATAATGCCCTGGCAGAGTGTGTGATTGGTGGGCCCCTTAGCTGTGGGAAATAAGGACAAGAAGGCCCCCTTGCTACAAAACCAAGCTCTTTATTTGTGAAGAACAGGCTGAGCAAATGAGCTACTTCGCCAATGCCAAGAGGGGGTTAGAGGCTGCTCCTCAGCCTCCTGGAGAGGGAAGTCGGGGTCCCCGGGGCTCTGCTGACCTGTGGCCAAGTATGGTGCCCATGCTGCCCTGTCTCTTGTAGGGCCTGGCACCTTTGGGAGGCGTGGGGCTCGTGCTTACCCTGGGAGGACACAGTGGGGTGAGGGGAAGGCTAGTGACTGCTGTGGTAGGGGAGGATGGCCTGGGAGGCCCTTGTCACTGAAGGTCCCAGAGCACAGTCTGGGCTGCTGCTCTAAGGCTCCCCCTTTAGGGCGACAAGGGTGTTCCGGAGAAGCAGGGTGCTGGCCTGTAGAGAAAGTTATTTGAAGTCCCCTGCTCCCTGAGACTGGGTGCTGTTCTTTGCACCTTAGGTATCTCTTGGGCCCCCTCCCTCCTCATGCCCTGCCCTGCAATAACAGCTGTCATTTATTGCCTCTTCCTACCAATGAGGAAGAGAAGGGAGGAGTCCTGGCCCAAGATGGGGAAACATGGCCCTGACCCTGGGCTGGGGCTGGCAGGTGGGGAGGCCTCACCTTGGCATGTTTGAGCTCCAGCTCTGCCAACTCAATGAGGTTCTTGCGGAAAGAGGAAACGCGGCGGGACTTGAAGTCCATGAGCTCTGGAAAGGAGAGGGAAGAGGAATGGTGACCCAGGCAGGGTAGGTGGCCCGGTGGCTAGGGACTGCTGGCTTACCCTGCTTGGCAGAGTCAGAGAGACGTTCAAAGCGTTCGCAGCACAGCTGCTGGTGGCTCTCCGCAGGCCGCACCTCCCGGTTCCGGGTGCGCGCCCTGTCCAGTGCCTTGTTGGCATTCTCATAGTCAGCCAGTGCCCGCAGCCGCCGATACAGTAGGTCCTGGGCCAGGGGGCACAGGGTAACTGCTGCCCTCCCCAGCTGGTTGTCCCCAGTATGGCCTCCAGCCCTGAGCTCTGCTCTCTGTTGTGGGTGGCCTCACCTTGGCTGCCTGTGAGTCTCGCATGTAGTATCTGAGCATGTCTGACAGCTTCAGGTCCTCGTCAGAAGCCACCCGGCCCTCCAGCTTCTGCGTCAGGAAGGTAGGGAGTGGGAAGGGGACTTGCCAGAGGAGCAGCTAAGGGGTGGGAAGCTCCTCTTTATCTAAATGTCCAGCAAAGAATCACGTGGTGCCCACTTTAAGTCAAGGCCCAATGTTCAGGAGAGCAGGCCAGGGAGGGCTTCACAGAGGAAGTGGCATCTGACCTGTATCTTTGGGGTTGAGTAGAAGTTACAGAGAGAGCCAAAGGCTTTGCTGGTGTATAAACCTGGTGTGTGTTCAGGGAACCTTTAGCTCAGTGGGGGCAGTTGGGCAAAGCAGGGAAGGGAGGCAGGGGCTGGATCATAAGAGGCCTAAAGTGGTAGCTAAGCACTTTGGGCCTTGTGTCTTTGGTAGCTTCTGGAAGGGGCAGTGCCTCTGAAGGGGCTCAAGCAGTGAAGAGATGCTGTCCAGACATTTTAGGAAGACTGGCACACTGCAGTGACTTTCTTGGAGAAGAATTCAGGAAGTGTGCCTCTAGGCAGCACCTGGGCACAGCCTGCCAAAGGCACGTGGCACATCCGTGCACCCCGCCCTCCACATCACATGCACGCCTGTGAGACCGGACCCTTGTCTCCACACCGCCTGTTACTAAACTAGTCTGGAGTGTGAGCCCAGGGTAGCACTGGCCTGAGTTATCACCGAACATTCCAAAGTGATGCTGGAGCTTTCCCCTCTCCCAGGACTCATTTTCCCAGCAAAGGCTCAGGAATGCCTTTGAGCACAGAAGGCAGCACTCACCCTCAGTCGTTCAAAGAGCTCTGCCAGTTTGAGGAAGCTCCTAGGAGGCGGTGAGGAGGAGTTAGGGCAGGAGGCTGAGGAGAACAGCTCAAAGCTTCTCTGCCCTCAGCCCCTCCTTGAGGCATCTCCCTCTCCCCTTTCTCTCCCAAGCCCCCAGCAGGAGCGTCTACACTTCCCACCTAGGACTTGTATGGAGTGAGCCCCTTGTGGGCAGACACAGTATTACAGGCACAGGGAGAGCGGGGGAGGGTGGTGGTAGGAGGGAGTCCTCACGTCTTTAGCTGGTTGACTTCCTGTGTTCCCAGACTGCTCAGCGCAGCTGAGATAGGGATATAATCGTCTGCCAGGCCTGTTGGGGAACAACCCCCCATCAGAGCCCCTAGGTTTGCACATCAAGCCCCACCCCTGGTGTTTGTGGCCATGGACAGACACCAGGGTGTTTCCTGCTCTCTTCTCTCCCCCAGGGAGTAGAGCCGCTGGGGAGAGGGGCAGGGGGATCCAGGGTCCCTTGGGCCCTGCATACACTTGTGGGAGCGCATGACGCGGTCGGCCCGCAGGCAGGCATCTCGGATACGGGTATGGTACTCCAGCAGGAAGGTCCTCTCATGCTCAAAGAAGTCGTCCACTTCCTAAGGGAGCCAGACAGGACCCCACTTACACTGGGTCACCAGGAGCATGGTAGCACGGCACCCAGAGGTGGCACAACCTCCTTCCAACCCAGGCCAGGCCCCACCAGTGACTTCTCTCCCACAGCAATCCTGGGCCTCAATCCTCACTGTGCACGTGAGGCCCTGGGTTGAGTCCAGAGAGGGGCTCCGGGGTTACCTTGAGCCCTGACATGCCAGTGATGAGGGCTTCATCTGCAGATTTCACAATATTCTTCAGAAACCCCCCAAGGAGCTCCTTCCTGTTCTTTCCTCGGACACTCAGCTGAGGCACACAAAGGGAGGGTGTGACATTGGGGTGGGCGTTTGCACCTCCCATCCCGAGTCACATGCCACTTATGGAGCTGATGGAAAGAGACTTAGCCTACTTGGAGCCCCTTCCCCAGCCCTGCTACCCCCCCCCCCATGTCAGACCCTTGCCCCGAGGGTGACCCCAGCACTCTGGCCCAGCTCACATCTTGCCCATATTCCAAAAAGACAAAGAAGTTGTGG
Source organism: Indri indri (assembly GCA_004363605.1). NCBI lineage: Eukaryota > Metazoa > Chordata > Mammalia > Primates > Indriidae > Indri > Indri indri. The sequence continues at coordinate 4,196 of RJWJ010027443.1, forward strand.
TCTCGACGCAGGGTGGGGTGGGCTGCCAGACGCTGCAGAAAGACTTCATGCATCGCAACTGTCTTCTTAAAGATAGCCAGGTACTCCCTGCGGGGCGGCAGGCAGCGCATCGGCCTCCTCATCTTCCTGCCTGCTCCCCTTCCCCTCAGCAGGAAAGGGGGTGGCACTCACGCTTCTAGCTCCTGCTTCATTTTGGCAAACTCCTCCCGAGTGATGGAACTGTCCCCCTCGCCCAACTTCTGCAGCTTTTCCCTCGAAGCCTCAAAGTCTGGCCTTGGAGGGGCTGGGGGGATCTGCTCAAAGGAGGGACAGAGCTGGGAGGCTCTCACCGCCCAGGCGGCTTCACCCAGGTGCCTGCGCCTGCCCTCCCCACCCCGCCCACGCCGCCCGGCCCCTCCTCACGATGAGGCCGGCGTACTCCTCATTTTCCACATAGGCGTCGTGCAGCCAGATGAACTCCTCGTGCTGCCGCACGACTGAGAACTCGGTCTGGGCGAAGTGAGGGAGGCAGCTCTGGAAGCAGGAAGCCCATGTGAGGTCCCCCTCCCACCCCAAGCCTGCCCCATCAAGCCTTTTGGGCACCCACTTTTGGGCCTCCCCATCCCTCATCCCAGGCGAGGCCCAAGCTGAGGCTCACGAGTCCATGATTTCACTCGGGATGGTAGAAAGGGACGGTTAGGATTTAGGGCCTCAGGCAAAGGCAACCCAAGACTAGACAAAATGCTCACTCTCTAGGAGGTGCTGAGGGCAAGAGCAGGTGGAGGAACTGTGTTGGCACAAGCCTACCACCCCCGGGAGCAGCCCCCTGCAGGCAGCCATCTGGACCCCTCTTCTCACCCTGTGCTGCCTTACCTTGGTCTGAACGGTGAATTTCACCTTGTCCCGCTCGCTCACTGCGTCCGAGATCTCCACCTGTAAGGAGCTGTCTCCCTGCAGATCCACCAACATGGAGGAAGGCTGTGGGGGACAGGAGGTCTCTGACCTGACTGAGCACCTCCTGTTGGCCCATCGTGGTGCTGAGGGCCTTCTGGTCCTCCTGCAGAGCCCTCCTCAGCAGCAAGGCCGGTGCAGTGCTCCAGGGTCACCAGCCAAGGATCCTGATGAGCCACTGCTCTCGGCTTTACAACTATTAAAACATTCTTCGCCCTCCCATCCCTGGAGGCAGGCAGAATGCCCCCCATTTTATAGATTTGAAGTTGAGACCACCGGAGAGGTGAAGTAACTTGTCTAATGTCACATAGCTGCAAAGCAACAGGGCAGATTTGAACCCAGTTTCTTGATTCCCAACCGCATACACTTTCTCAGCTACCCACCCACCCCTGCCCCAGCGGGCTGCCTCAGGTTCCCCTTCACCAGGGCTGAGTTGGATGCAAAGTCCCCACCTCTTTTGAGGGGCTGCAAAACCATTCCATTCACTACTTTTGGTGCCAAAGAGGCAACAGCCTAGAGGCAAAGCATCTGTATTTCTCCAAGTGAAAAGATCCATGAGGCACCAAGCTTCTATCTAGTTCATTCTTGCATTGAGCTATTCAACGTGCATTTATTAAATTCCTACTGTGTCCACACCATTGTGCTAAGCTATACTAAGGAGAAGGGAAGCAGCTTAGGAACCACTCTACCTTTAAGCACTCTTTCCTCCACTGGTTTTGGCACACTTTGGAGATGGGCCCTGAGATGGGGCTCAGGGACACATGGATTCAAAAACAGGCAAGGCCCTAACGATGGTGCTTCTGCCACTGGGTTAGTGACTTCTCCCCAGCCGGAGCTGCCTGCACCTGTCCCCTCCTCCTGGCTCTCTCCCAGGAAGGAACTGCCACTGAGGTTGCTTACAGGGTTATCTCTATATTGTTTCTCCTTTTTGTTTTTTAATTTGAAGTTTAACTTACATACAGTAAAGAGCATAAATCTTCAGTGTCAACCACAATTGTTCTGTACATACATATACACCTCTGCAACCACCCCCCAATCACGATAGACACGTATTTCTAAACACTCCAGAAGTCTTCCTCTTGCCCCACCCAGACAATTACTCCCCTGCCCCAGAGCTAACCACTGTTCGGACTCCTATCACCATAGCTTACTTTGACCTATTCTTGAACTTCCATAAATGCAATTATACAATATGTGCTCTTTTGTGCCGCTATTTTTTAATGAGGTCTATCTATGTTGCTGAGTGGAGCAGCTGTTTTCATTGCTGTGTCGTATTCCATTATATGCTTAAGTCATAATTTGTGTATCCATTCTATTGTTGATGTTCATTTGGATTATTTCAAGTTTTTTGCTATTATGAATAAAGCCGCTGTGAACATTCTTGCATATGTCTTTTGAGGACTTTTGGCCTAAGTCCTCATTTGTGCTGGGCATGAGAATTGCTTGGTCACAGGGAAGGCACACAGTATGTTTAAAACACTTAGTAAATACTGCCAGTTTTCCAAGGTGACTGAACCAAGTTACACTCCCACCAACATTGTGTATGAAAGTTCAAGTTGTGCCACATCCTTGCTAACACTTAGACTTATTAGTTTTTTTAATCTTTTTTTTTCTTTTTTTCGTAGAGACTGGGTCTTGCTATGTTGCCCAGGCTACCTTGAACTCCTAGGCTCAAGCAATCCTCCCGCCTAAGCCAATGCAGAATTATTAGTCTCTTTTATTTTTGTTTTTTATTTTTGCATTATGGTATAGTGCACTGGGGGTTTAACTTGTACTACTTGGTGAGGAATAATGTTGAGCAGCATTTTATGTATTTATCAGCCATCTGATGTCATCTTCTTCTTCTTTTAAAACAAGCTCTGGCAAGTTTTATCAAAGAAAAATTTTGTATGAGGGTTTACTTCTCACCATTCTGTTCTGGTATGCTTTTAATGATAACAGAACCACCTGGATCAATGATAGCCAGTGTGCATACTCTAGTATCTTCTGTAAACTGTGCCCAATTCAGTATTATTGCCACTGTAGTGGTGGACACCAGTTTTGGCCAAAATGGCATAGTACTCTACTTTAGATTTCCTCAAAGCTGGGCGGTTGTTGGCGAGTATGACCAATTTCACTTTGCCTTGTCTGATCATCTTCAGAGTCTGCTTGTACCACAGCACATATTTTCCACTTTTCATAACGAGTTGGAGCCTGGAGTTGATCAACTTCTGCAACTTTTTCATTTTCTTTGCAGCCACTATCTTCCTGCCTTAGGTGTGGGACAGTCCCCAACCAAAAGCAGCCACCAGGATGGCCAGGGAGCAGTTCCCACAATGCCTGATTTCTTCTTTTGTAAAGCGCCTATTCAAGCTTTTTGCTCCTCTCCTGCCCCCGTCTTTTAAAAATCAAATGATCGTTTTCTTATTGATTTGTAAGAACTCTCTATTCATAGAGACAAGCCTCTTGTTGGTTACATGTTTTGCAAATATCTCTTCCTATTCTCTAGTTTGTCTTTTTACTTTTTTTTTTTTTTTTGAGACAGAGTCTCACTCTGTCACGTGAGCTAGAGTGCCGTGGCATCATCATAGCTCACAGCAACCTCAAACTCCTGGGCTCAAGCGATCCTCCTGCCTCAGCCTCCCAGGTAGCTGGGACTACAGGTATGCACCACCACACCTGGCTAATTTTTAAAAATTCTAAAATTTTTTTGTAGAGACAGGGTCTCAATATTGCCCAGGCTGGTTTCAAACTCCTGGCCTCAAGTGATGCTACCCACTTGGTCTCCCAAAGTGCTAGGAATACAGGTGTGAGCCACTGCGCCCAGCCTGATTGATTTTCAAATGTTATGCCACTTTGCATTTCTGGAAGAAGGCTTTGCTCATGAACTATTATACTTTTATATGTTGCTTATTCAACTTGATAATATTTTATTGATGATTTTTGCATCTATGTTTACGAGAAATATTAACATGTATTTTTCCTTTCTTGTGGTTCTTGACAGTTTTTTCTTTTGTGGTAAAATACACATAATTTAAAAGTTACCATTTTAACCATTCTTAAGTGTACAGTTCAGTGGCACTGAGTGCATTCACATTATTGCACAATCATCACCATGATTCATGTCTTTTTTTTTTGAGACAAGGTCTCACTCTGTCACCCAAGCTGGAGTGCAGTGGTGTGATTATAGCTCACAGTAGCCTCAAACTCCTGGGCTCATGCAATCCTCCTGCTTCAGCCTCCCCAGTAGCTAGGACTATAGGCACATGTCACAACGCCCAGCTAATTGTTTTAATTTTTGTAGAGACTGGAGTCTTGCTATGTTGCCCAAGCTGGTCTTGAATTCCTGGCCTCAAGCGATCCTCTCACCTCCCACTTCAGCTTCCCAAAGTGCTAGGATTATAGGCATTAGCCACTGTGCATGGCCCATTAACAGATTTTTGTATCAAGGGTATGCTGTCCTCCTAAAATAAGCTGGGAACTGTGCCTTCTATTTCTTATTTCTGGAAGAATTTGTATAAGAATGGTATTATTTCTCTTTTAATGTTTTGAAGAATTCACCCATGAGTGTATCTGTGCTTGGAGAGATATTTTTGGAAAAGTTTTAAATTACAGATCTAATTCCCATAATATGCATAGGACTACACAGATTTTTCTACTTCTTGGTTCAGGTTTGGTAAGTTGCATTTGTCAAGGATTTTGTTCATTTCATTTAAATTATCTAATTTATTTATAAGTGTTCACATATACTTTTTTATGTTTACAGCATCTCTAGTGATGTTTCTTTTATAGTTCCTGATATTGGAAATTAGTATTCTCCCCCTTCCTCCCTCTCTGTCTCTATCCCACTCTCTCTCAGTCTCTTTTATCAGTCTTGCTACAAAAAATTTAAAAATTAGCCAGGTGTGGTGGTGTGCACCTGTAGTCTTAGCTGCTCTGGAGGCTGAGCTGGGAGGATTGTTTCAGCCTGGAAGCTGGAGGCTGCAGTGAGCTGTGATTGCACCACTGCACTCCAATCTGAGCAACAGAGGGAGACCCTGACTTAATTAAAAAAAAAAACCAAACATATTTATATATAAGTGTGTGTGTGTGTGAGTGTGTATGCATGTGGAGGCAGAAATTTCCCTCTTGACATTGCCTTAGCTGTTTCCCATGAGTTATGATAAGTCATATTTTCGTAATCTTTTTTTCTTTTTAGAGACAGGGTCTTGCTTTTTCTCAGGCTGGTCTCGAACTTCTGGCCTCAAGAGATCTTCCTGCCTCAGCCTCCCAGAGTGCTGGGATTACAGGCATGCGACACTGCACCCAGCCATAATCATTTATTTAAAAATATTTTCTAATTTCCATTATAATTTCTTCTTTGATCTATGAGTTATCCAGAAGCTTGTTACTTAATTTCCAAATATTTTAGAATCTACTTATTCTTTTTTTTTTTTTTTTTTGAGACAGAGTCTCACTCTTTTGCCCTGAGTAGAGTGCCGTGGCATCAGCCTAGCTCACAGCAACCTCAAACTCCTGGGCTCAAACAATCCTACTGCCTCAGCTTCCTGAGTAGCTGGGACTACAGGCATGTGCCACCATGCCAGGCTAATTTTTTCTATATATTTTAGTTGTCCGATTAATTTCTTTCTATTTTTAGTAGAGACGGGGTCTCGCTCTTGCTCAGGCTGGTATTGAACTCCTGAGCTCAAACAATCCGCCTGCCTCGGCCTCCCAGAGTGCTAGGATTACAGGCGTGAGCCACCACGCCCTGCCTAGAAACTACTTATTCTTTTGTTTTGATTCCTAGTTAATTCTGGGTCAGAGAATATACTCTATATGATCTTGATCTTTTAAAATTTGTTGATTGTGTCCACTCAAGGACACCAAAAAAATTTTTTTGATACTTGCATTATAGCCCAACATATAATGTATTTTTTTTTTTTTTTGAGACAGAGTCTCACTCTCGCCTGGGGGCGAGTGCAGTGGCGTCAGCCTAGCTCACAGCAACCTCAAACTCCTGGGCTCAAGCAATCCTACTGTCTCAGCCTCCCGAGTAGCTGGGACTACAGGCATGCGCCACCATGCCCGGCTAATTTTTTTCTATATATATTTTTACCTGTCTGATTAATTTCTTTCTATTTTTGGTAGAGACGGGGGTCTCGCTCTTGCTCAGGCTGGTCTCGAACTCCTGAGCTCAGAACGATCCGCCCACCTCGGCCTCCCAGAGTGCTAGGATTACAGGTGTGAGCCACCACGCCCGGCCCCATATAATGTATTTTGGTAAATGTTTCACGTGCACTTGAAAAAAATGTGTTTTCTATACTTGTTGGGTATAAAGCTCTACATGAGTCAATTAGTTCAAGTTGAGTAATCATGTTATTTAAATCTTCCAAATCCTTGCTGATTTACAGTTATTGAGAGAGTTGTGTTAAAATCTCTAACTGTAATTGGGGGGTATGTCTATTTCACCTTTTAGGTCTGTCATCTTTTATTTTGCATATTTTGAAGCTATGTTACTAGGTGCATATACATTTAGGACTGTTTTATCTTTCTGTAGAATCAATTCTTTTATCATTATAAAATATCCCTCTTTATTTCTAGCAATACTTCTTGACTTACAGTCTACTCGGTATGAAATTAATATAGCCACACCAGTTTTCCTTTGGTTAGTGTATTCATGGTGTATTTTTTCCCACCCTTTTATTTCAACCTTTCTATGTACTTATATTTAAAGTATGTCTCTTTTAACAGACCATAGTTATTTTTTTCAAAATCCAATATGACAATTAAAAAAAAATTAGAGTGTTTAATCCATTCATAATTACTGTAATTACTGACAGAGCAGGTTACAAACTTACTATCTTGTTTTTTGTTTTCTCCTGTTCAATCTGGTTTTATTGCTTTATTCTTTCTTTTTTTGCCTTCTGTTGAATTAATCAAATATTATTTTATTTCATTTTCTCCTCTATTATATTTTTACCTAAAATTCTTTCCATATCCCTACATTTAAAGGAGGATTTTTTTTTTTTAGACAGAGTCTCACTCTGTTGCCCAGGACAGAGTGCCGTGGCATCAGCCTAGCTCACAGCAACCTCAAACTCCTGGGCTCAAGCGGTCCTTCTGCCTCAGCCTCCTGAGTAGCTGGGACTACAGGTGTGCACCACAATTCCTGGCTAATTTTTTCTATTTTTAGTAGAGAGGGGTCTCACTCTTGTTAACCCACGCTCAAGCGATCCTCCTGCCCCAGCCTCCCAGAGTGCTAGGATTACAGGTGCTAGTCACCACGTCCAGCCTAAAAGAGGGTCTTAATAAAAAGCAACACTTAACCTATAGGACAAGTATTAATAGTGGACTTTCAGAGAGCACGGCTCCTACAAAGGGTGCAGGTGTAGTTCAATAGCTCAACGCATCCTCAGAACATATAGTATCCCACATGATAACAGTAATAAAAACAATAACAATACAGCTAACATTTGTATTTGCTCTTGCAATATGCTAGGTACCACTCTAACCACATTTTATATATGCTCTAAGCATTTCGTATATATTAACTAAGTTAACCATGCATATTAACATAAATAAACACTGAAGCAGACACTTTCTGTTCCATGTTTTGTGTCTCTCAGCCCCTTTTTTCCCCCAAGCTCCACTTGAATCCCACTCCTCACTTCTTCGCTTCTCCCGCACTCCTAAGGCAGTCTCTCCAACTTGCCCCACACCCAAACCCACGCAGTCTGGCTCATTAGTGTAGTAGGCGCCCTAGGCACCGGCCTCCTTCCTGCTATCTTAGTCTCTCTGACCTACACTGGTTGGTAGCTGCTTGAGGGAGATGGGACCTCAAGGATGGACCACAGATTCTCCATCTTCATCCTCAGCCACAGCCCACTATGCATATGCCTCCAATCCCCAAAAGTGTGTACCTCTGCATACCCTAACCATCCTTGGCACAATGTAGATGCCCCAAAGCTCTTTGTTGAATGGAGTTGAAAGGAAAGAATGAAGAATGAATGGTCTTATGATTATATGAACACAGAGGCAGAAATGAAGCCATTAGTGCTGAACAGGATTCCCCCGCCTCGGAAAAGAAGAGGACTCCAGTCCCTTCTCAATCCCTAATATCCTGCCCTCTCCTTTTTTCCCATGGAGCCAGCGTGAGTTGGTCCTGGGGAGGGAAGGAGTGACAGTGACTGGTTCCTTTCCATCTGTCAGGACGAGGGTAAAACCCTGCCTCCCTTGGCATCCTTACCAGTCCCCATGCAAGAGGCGCTCCACCCCCTTGCTCAGGTCTTCTACGCACACACGAATACACACACACACACACACACACACACACACACACACACACACACACATCCCTAATTGGGCATTATGGAGTGAGGGAGAGGTTGGGAAGGGTTTTTCATCCTTGCTTACCTTGATCTCCTTCCCAGCCTCCTGGTGCTCCTCCATCGCTCTCCTCGGCTGCAGCACACAAGGATTCTGCGGCCAGCACTGCCCGCGCGCTCCGGCAGCTTAGTCCTCCGTAATTCGCCCGGGAGCGAGTGGGCATCCTATCAGCTGACGGAGACACTGCCCCTCCCTGCCAAGGAGTCACCTGGAGTCCGGCGTGGTTCCCGCCCATCCCCGCAGCTGCGCCTTTTGATTGGGTATCAGGTCTACCATGCGCGATGCCATTGGCTGCAATGTCTGTCGTTCCCGTGCCCAGGCCCCAGCTTTTAAGGGGCGTCGCGGAGAAGAGAGTGGGCGGAGAATAGACAAGAGCTTGGGGTTGGGGACTCGGGCTCTAGGGTCGCAGGGGTCGCGTGCCACGTGTACCCCCCAGCCCTAGCCCCCCGGCTGGCAGACTCCCACACGCCGCGGTTCCGGGCCCCGCCTTCCAACGGCCACGTGCGGCCCGCGCGTGCGCACTAGCCCAGTCTGGGGCCCACCAGGCGGTGGGTGGGGTGGTGGGGAGGAGGTTGAGGGGGGCGGGAGGAAGAGGGGGAGGGAGGCAGGGTGAAAGGGGGAATGAAGAGCGGGGCGAGGGCAAGGGGCCATGTTTATGGAGAAAGGGGTTCCGTTAAGGTTTCTGCACTTGGGTGCGAGGGAGCGGCGGGGTAAGCAGCTTAAGCGGACGAGCGAGCGCGACAGGGCCGGCAGCCGCGGTGCTCCAAGCCAGTCCAGGAGCCGCGGGCGGTCGCCACTGGAGCGGAGCTTCAAGGGGGCGCAGGTGCTGCGAGAGAAAGTGGGGGTACCTTGGAATAGGCTCATCGTGATTGGGAAGAGAGTGGAGCTCCTGGGTAGGAACACGCCAAAGCCTAGGATGTGGGACCGGAAGCTTGATTCTGAGTACTGGACAGTGGAAGATGTGGAAAAGATGGTCTTGAGAGAGAAATCAGATCCATCTGAGGAAAGGATGAATGTGAAGTCACTGCACAGTGTAGCTGATGCATCACAAGCGTCGGCAGATTTGGGGAAAGACAGCCCAAGGAAGATTCGGGGAAAGCAAGAGGTCAAACGCAAAACAGGGGCGGAATCTAAGAGTACAGGCACGACAGCAGGGTCTAGGAGGGGCTCTGGGATTGAAGAGAATGTGAGGTCTACTGGGGAGAAGGTTGGCACCAGTGGAGAGGACTTGAGGTCCAGAGGACATAAAATGGGGCCGAATGAGAAGCTGAGGTCGGGTGGAGAGGAGCTGAGGTTGAGTCGAGAGAAACTGAGGTCGAGTGGAGGGAATCTGGTGTCCAGGGGAGAGAAGCGGGGGTCCAGCGGAGAGAAGCGGGGGTCCAGCGGAGAGAAGCTGAGGTCGAGTGGAGAGAAGCCGAGATCGAGTGGAGAGAAGCAGAGGTCGAGTGGCGAGAACCTGATATCAAGTAGGGAGACTCTGAGATCCAGTGGAGAGCAGCTGAGATCAAGTAGAGAGAAGCTGAGGTCCAGTGGAGAGGATTTGACATCCATTGGAAATAAGCTGGGATCTACTGAGGACAATTTGGGGACCAGTGGGGAGAAGTTGGAGCGTCCAAGAATGGAGAGCATAAATGAGGAGGAAACTGAAAAAGTGGTAAAAGTTATTAGTGATGAAAGATTGATAGAATTTACTGATGATGAGATGGAAGTTCCTTTTGAAAGGGTTAAAGGGAGTGATGAACTAGAAAGAACTGAGGAAGAGGTGGAAGTTGAGGGGGATGTCTTGGGTGAAGTCAAAGATATTACTGATGAATCTGTTAATATGGAAGAGAAAGACATTATAGGTGAGGGTACCAGGGCATGAGGAAGATGAAGGATTGACACTAAAGAAGGAAAGAGATGCAGACAGGGGAAGTAGTGAAAGTCAAAGAGGAGAAATCAGAGCCAAGCAGAACATTATTGATCCTGAAGGGGTAAAGACGAGAGAGGGAAGGAGAGGGACTAAGCCTAAAAGAAGAGAGAGTGGAGAGGAAGAAGAGCTGCTGGGGGTAAAGGCGGAGGCCAGAACCGAAGGAAGCGAGGGAGAGTGGCATGGAGGGAAAGGGGAATCTTTGGAGGAGAAAGACAGGATTTGGGGATGTGTCGACCAGAGAAGAAAATGGGCTGTTGGTTCCGGGAGAAGAGCTCTGACTGAGGAGCTTATAGGGAGATGTTTGAGAGATGGATTGAGAATGGACTAGAAGGATTTAGTCTAACGCGTGACGGGTATATGAGATGTGGGAGAATTACAGCAGGATCAAGGGTAGATTTTGAGGGTTGTGGAAGAACGTGCAGGCTGAAGTGAGCAAAATTTCTGAAAGCGGATCCCAAAGAATGAAGGGCTCCAAAGTGACAAAAGCAAGAGGAAAGGAGATAAGAAAATAAAGAAGTGAAGAAAAAAAGTAAGAAGCCATATCCCATAATGGTGATTGTGTTTGTTGGGTTTTAAAGTTGTTTCCTTCACTATTTCTGTATTCTTCTCTCCCATGTAGCCAATTTTACCATCTAATGTGACAGGCTTCTCGCAGGGTCCTGTATATCTGGACCAAGCTCATCTTCACTGATCTTCCCTCTAAGTGGCCCCAAAATTGTGTCCAGAATAGTTGTGGGGCTCCACTATTTTATTAATAATAACTTCACCATGATTGCCATTTCCACAGGTTCTTCTCACCTCCACATCAAATTCGAATTGCTCATGCTTAATTTCAAGTTTTCGACTATTTGTACCTACATTATTTCCATCTTTGACTTTTAATTATTCATTTAATCACATGGACTTTTCCACAGTTTCCCTGTGTCTCCTTGGGGGCCTTCTTTTATGTCTTCCACATGCTATTCATCTACACTCACCCCGGGGAAGAGAGAGGACTCTGAATGCCTCCTGTCAGGACTTCAGCATGAAGATTTAGGCTCTTACGTCGTGTTTGTCTCTTGGGTAGCGATGTAAGAGGTGGCTAAAAGGAGTCATGGATAGGTAGGACAAAAGGAACATTTTACCATCCTTTCTCCTCTGTGTACTCTTTCTTTCTTTGTTTTCTTTTCTTTCTTTCTTCTTCTTCTTTTTTTTTTTTTTTTTTGGTGTGGGACACAGGGTCTGGCTATGTTGCCCAGGCTGGAGTACAGTGGCTGTTCACAGGCATGATCATAGCATACTACAGGCTGGAACTCCTGGCTGGGCTCAAGTCATCTTCCCACCTGAGCCTCCCAAGTAGCTGGGACTACAGGCACGTGCCAACATGCCTGGCTGCAAAATTTCCAAGGAGTAGGAACTTCGTCATTTCACAACACGACACACATATCATAACACAAGTTTATAATAGCCTCATGTTTTTTAATTGTTAAGTTTTCTACATGTTATTAGCCCAATACTACATATTGGGCTAGTTTTCCCCAAAGGCTTCAAAAGATCTATACACTCCCTTGCTTTATTGTTGTTGTTGTTGGGTTTTGTTGTTGTTGTTGTTTGTTTGAAATTTCCTTCTTGGAGTCCTTCATTCTCTGAGTCTGATGCAGAATGGCCTTCTAGGCTTGCTCCATAGCTGTCTTCTGAGGCTTTGTACCCCTTCTCTTCATTCTCCTGTGTTGGATCTCCTACTGCCTGGATCTCAGCCCTTCTTCCTTTTTCCTGTTTTACTCCCTCATTTTGGTTACTTGCATCATCTAACAGCTTCCAGCGAAAGTGACTGTGGGAGGTAAACTTTGTGACACTGTATCTGTCTGCAAATATTGATTCTTCACTCATATTTGATTGGTAGTTTATCTAGGTATAGAATTCTAGGTGGAAATATTTTTCCCTTAGAATTTTAAAGGCATTACCCCACTATCTTCTAACTTCCAAGTGTTGCTGTTCATAAGTCATTTTGTTCTCTTTTGCTTTGATGCTATGAATATGACGTTTTTACTCTTTGTATAAATTACCTGTTTGCTACCACTCCCTGGCTCAACCTGTCTCCTCTGCCTATTTTCTGTGCTTCTGCTAGAGGATGTTGGAGCCTGAATTATAGCTCTTACCCTTTTTCCTCTCTTTTTGTTCTACTCTTTGGGTAATTTCATTAACTTTTTAAAAATTTGATACATAATACATGTACATATTTTCAGGGTACACGTGATATTTTGATACATTCATATAATATGTAAAGATTCAATCTGGGTAATTGGGGTATCCATCACTGTAAATATTTATCTTTTCTTTGTGCCAGGAACATTTGAATTATTCTCTTGTAGCAATTTAAAATGTGCAATAGATTATTGTTAATTATAGTCACCTTACTGATCTATCAAAAATCAGGTTTTATTTCTTCTAGCTAACTGTATGTTTGTACCCATTAATCAACCTCTCTTCATCCCCTCCCTCTTCTCCCCTTCCTGGCCTCTAGTGACTACCAATCTATCTTCATGAGATCCACTTTCAACTTTGTTAACTTTATCTTCTTACCCTTTCTATTAAATTTTAAAATTTTAACTCTTTCTTGTTCACTGATTGCTTCTTTTATATATATATATATGGCATTTCTGCTCTTATTTTTACATGTTCTCTTAGCTCTCCAAGGATTTTTCTATTTTTAAGTTTTCTTCTGCTTTTCACATTGTTTCCCTGAATTCCCCTCCCCCACCCATGTTTTCCGGTTTTTGTGTGTGGGTATGTTGTTGGTTTTCCTCAAATGTTCGATCTTTGGCTGTCTGTTCATATTTAAGAATGAAGCCTTGGGCAGAGCCGACTGGAAACTCACTGCGCATGGATGGGGCTTGTTGATTGAGGTGCTGCACTCCGGTGACTGGAGCGAGCAGGATTTTTTATTGGGTATCCCCAAATGTCAGAATCTGTGGATTACATTGCAGGGCCTATTTGGTTTCTCCAGAGAATTCTCCAATCCGTCTGGGAGACATTTTCACGTAGAGGTCACAGCAGAGGCACAGGGGGACAGGGTCTCAGAGCCAACATTTGGCATACGTATTTCACCCAGTACCTGTTTTCAGCTCAGTGCTCAGTCTACCTTCGGCTGTGCCTGGTGCTTCTCAGATTCAATTTTTCCAGAGAGTAAACGCTCTGGTGTCCTGTGGGGGTTGTTTTCAGGCTAAAGAGGGTTGGGGAGGGGATTCGTGAGTTTAACTGCTTCAACATACAGACTTCAAACAGTTTCTCTGCCTTCGTCTCTGTACCTTTCTCCTTCCATCTGAGTATCTGGCCCCTCCAGGACCTGAACTTTTTGGGGGAGAAGTAGAGTGAACTGTTGCACTTTTGTTTAGATTTTCCTCTTCAAGTATTTAAGTCCCAGCTTCCTCGACTCTGCTAAGTTTGTTCCCACTCCATCCTCAAAGGTTGTTGACCCATGAACCCCTATTGTCTGCTCTCTTGTCCTCTTTGTCTTTGTGGTTTTAAACTATTTTTATTCCTTTATTTTCATCCTAGTGGAGTTTGAAAATAAATGCATGTGTGTGTTCAGTCTGCCATGTTTGACAGAAAGTCTCATACATTACTTTTTTTTTTTTCGAGACAAGGTCTCATTCTTTTGCCTAGGCTAGAGTGCAGTGGTGTCATCATAGCTCACAGCAACCTCAGACTCCTGGGCTCAAGTGATCCTCCTGCCTCAGCCTCCCAAGTAGCTGGGACCACAGGCACAGGCCACCTTGCCTGGCTAATTTTTCTATTTTTATCAGAGACGGTGTCTCGCTCTTGCTCAGGCTGGTCTCGAACTCCTTATCTCAAGTGATCCTCTCACCTCGGCCTCCCAGAGTGCTAGGATTACAGGTCTGAACCACTGTGCCATTACATTTTGATTGTTCTTAATTGCATTCTCAGAGAATATCTCTAATTTTCCTCTTGAAGGTAACTTGCTATTTTCTTTATGAATTTTTCTTGTGTGAAAGTGGTTAACACAGTGAACAAATAAGCTGTACTACTGTACTGCTACTACACCGTACAGCAAACTGTACTAAATCCATTGTTATCAGTAATTCTGTGATTTCTCCCACAGCGGTGGGAGGGGCACTGTGGCTTGATGACCTACGAGGACACCACTGCACTCTAGCCCAGGCAGCAGAGCAAGACCCCGTCTCAAAAACAAAAAATAAAACAAAGCAAAAACAAATAAATAAATAAAACACAAACCTCTCCATACCCCATGTTGCCCTCTTGCTACTGCCCCATTTTTCTTGCTTCCCGTAGTAGACACTAAAGTGGCCCCCAAAGATAAATTCACTTTCTAATCACAGGAACCTATGAATGTTACCTTAACACAGCAAAAGATGTGATTAAGTTAAAGGTCTTGAGAGAGGAGCTTATTCTGGATCATCTAGGTGGGCCCTGAATGCCATCACAAGTGTCCGTATGAGAGAGAGACAGAAGATTAGACACACACACAGAGGAGGGGGCAATGTGATCTCACAGGACAGCCTGGAGGGATGTGGCCATAGGTTAAGGAATGCTGACAGTCACCAGAAGTCGGAAGAGGCAAAAAATGGATCTTTCCCTAGAACCTCTGTAGGAAGTGTGACCTCTGCCAACACCTAGGTTTTAGCTTTTTCCTCCAGAGCTGTAAGAGAATAAATTTCTGTTGTTTTAAGCCAACCAGTTGGTGGTAATTTGTTACAGCAGCTCCAGGAAACTAATACACTCACCTTTATAGCAGAACTCCTCCAAAAAGTTGTCTATGCTTGTCTTCTCTAAATCTTCTCCTCTAGTCTTTGTTTTTTAATTTAATTTCTTTTATTTTCATTCTTTCTTTCTGTTTTGTTTTGTTTTTATTTTATTTTTTTGAGACAGACTCTTGCTCTGTTGCCCGGGCTAGAGTGAGTGCCGCGGTGTCAGCCTAGCTCACAGCAACCTCAAACTCCTGGGCTCAAGTGATCCTTCTGCCTCAGCCTCCCAAGTAGCTGGGACTACAGGCATGCACCACCATGCCCAGATAATTTTTTATATATATATATATATTTTTTTAGTTGTCCAGATCACTTCTTTCTATTTTTTAGTAGAGATGGGGTCTCACTCTTGCTCAGGCTGGTCTCAAACTCCTGACCTTGAGCGATCCACCCGCCTCGGCCTCCCAGAGTGCTAGGATTACAGGCATGAGCCACCGCGCCCAGCCTGTTTTTTGGTTTTTTTTTTTGGCAGAGTCTTGCTCTGTTGCCCAGGCCAGAATGTAGTGGCCAGAATGTAGGTAACAGCAACCTCAAACTCCTGGGCTCAATTGATCCTTCTGCCTCAGCCTTCCAGGTAGCTAGGACTACAGATGCACGTCACTATACCCAGCTAATTTTTAATTTTTTTGTAGGTATGGGGTCTTGCTATATTGCCCAGGCTGGTCTCAAACTCCTGGCCTCAAGTGATTCTCCCACCTCAGTTCTTGTGTTTTTATTTTTTTGATTCTTTTTCTTTTTCATAGAGAGCTTGTTAGGACACATCTATTCTTTTTTATCCAACTTCATATATGTTTATATTTTTATTTATCCAACTTTTAAATATTTTAATATATACAGAAAACTTGAAATATTAGAGTAATGAACAACTGAATATCCTTTTCCTAAATTCAATAGTTGATAACAGTTTGCAGTATTTGCTTTATTTCTAAATACTTGAGCATATGTCTCTTAAGAATAAAGACCGTCTCCTATATACCTACAATACCTAAGTAAATTTTTGAAGTTTTAACTTAATAAATTAAAAGTTAAGAATAATTCCTTAATATCATCTAATATTCCATCTGTATTCGGCTGTCCTACCTTGTTCCTAAAATATCTTTTATAACTTCTTTTCCCTGGCCTAGCATCCTTGTTCGTGGAATGTGGTTGCTAAATCTTTTTAATTACGTGAGTATCCGTCTTGTTTTGTTTTTAACAACTTTGACTTTTTTAAATAATTCAGACCAGTTTATTATAGACGTCCCACATTCTAGATTTACCTGGTTGTGCCCTGATGATGTCATTTAGTCTGTTCTTCTACCTGCTGTAATTTCTGTAGTTCTTCACCTGGAAGTTGGGGCTGGAGGCCCTGGCTTCTCTTTCTCTGTCACATTCATCACCCTCTGACTCAGAGTTTTCCTCCTGTAGTTGTTTACTATCTGCCTATGCACACTAGGATGTAAGCTTCACGAGGGCAGCTGTGTGCCGTGTGCCTCGTTTGTCTGTCTGGTTACTTGCTCTAGTCCGGTGTCTAACCAGCACATACTAGGCACTTGGCATGTATCTGTAGAATGAATCAGTCCATCATATTCAGTGACCTTCCCGGTCTCAATGCTATTTAACATCTATTGAGAAATTGCTGTAATAATTCACTGTTTCTTAGAATACCTCACATTTTTGTAAGCATCAAAAGCCTGAAAACGTCTTTATTCCATGCTTGCACTTGTGGGTTGTCGAGGTACAGAATTTTCCCTGATCAGTGTGACATGTGTGCCTTTGTTTTCTTCCTTCCAGCCTGGCCCTTTGAGAGTCCAGATCTATTTTTATGCTTGAGCCAGTTGCACGTCTCTGCTGTTTCTGCTTCTTTTTTGTGCAGAAGCTGAGAGCTTGCTCTTTCTTCCATTCTCTAGGAACTCTGATCCCATCGTTAAACAGTAAAGTGGAGATATTGGGTGTGAGCCGAGTTGTAAAGATAAGTGGCAGATGGCTCAAGCCTAGTAGTCGGACCTTCTTGACAAATGATGATGATAGCTCACATTTACGGAATTCTTGTAATAATCAGAATAATTTAATAGGCACCATGCTAAGCCCTTTACCTGTTCTCTATCATTCAATCCTTCCAACAGCTCTTTGAGATAGGAGCTATTATTCTATCAACTCTACCAACTAGGAACTGCCAGAGCCAGGCCCCAAGCCCAGGCAGCCTGACCCCAGAGCTGCACTGGAAACCACTCTGCCGGATTGCCTCCTCCGCTCTTACTACACAAGCCCTGCAACTCGGCTGCCCAGCCTGCCAAAGCAGGTCTGCGATCTGCGGGGGGATGGGGAGTGAGGCTGTGTAACAACCCTTCCATTCATCCAGCGAATGCTGTTGAATGAGCGCCTCAGTGGCAAGTGTTTAAGACCATAAATGCCAAAAAACAATGATGTTTATTTTCTTTCCCAGATCGCTGCCTGCCTGAGATCCTCACTCCTAGCCTCCTCTGGAAACTCTGAGAGCCGAGGAATTGTCTTTTATAAGCGGCCTGCACAGGCACAAGGTCAAGACGTGGGCAGTTTTCGGTTGCATGGAAGTCTCTCAGATTGTAGCACACAGTATACAAATTATGAACCAAATAATCAGATTTGTTCCTTGGCTGGATTACATTTTCTCCTGGGATATCAGATGCATTCCACTGAGGCCACAGGAAGAAAAGTGAAGCTCAAGCCACCATGACAGATGCCAACTACCTCGTAAGTGCAGATATTTTCAATTTCTAGGTAACTAGAGCTTTGCATATGTAATATCCTTTTGTACTAAAATAAATCAAAACGCATACATTCCAGGGAATTGAGGGCTGCTGAGTGATACTATATATTTTTATTATCTTAGTCTTTCTTTGGATATTCCCAAATGTGCTTGTTTCTTGTAACAGCATGTGTTAAAAGTGACATTGTTTTTTGGCTTCTGTTAAAATGGCCTCTTAGTTGGTCCCATTAATTCATTCAGCAAACATGGAGCACTTACTGTGTGCCATCTGGGAATGTATGAGACCAGATTCTTGCCCTTGGCCT
>RJWJ010027444.1:0-22206 GCA_004363605.1 Indri indri
TATCATAACCATTTTGCAGGTGAGAAACTTAAGATCAGAGAGGTGAAACAACATGTCCAAGGTCACACAGACAGCCAGACTCCAGAGCTTATGTGAGGAGGGGGCACAAAGCACCTTCCTTCTCCCACCTCGGTGTAAACAGGTTGGGTGGCTGGACCAGAGCCAGGCCTCGCTGCCCCTCTAGAGGTCCTGTTTCAGATCCAGATGCCGGGAGCACAAAACATCAAGCAGGCCCCACCGCCTTATCTCTTTCCCACAGCTTAGGGTTTCCTAGCAGGCGGACACACCGGCACCTTCCCAGGATGGCAGCTGGTGCACCGGCCCCCTCCTTTACCAGTCAGGTCTTGTCTGAGGCCCTAGAACATCCCACAGGGCCACCAAACTGGATTTTCCTTTGAGGCTGAGAGAACGAAAAGAGGAGAGAAAATGGGGAGGTGGGGGGGGCCTGTGGTCTAGAATCACAGACCTGGACCCCACATGTACAACTGCCTCCTTCCAGATGGGCCACCCAAGGACCACTCCATTGCCAGCTCTACTCTCTCCTGAGACCTGTAATTGCTCAGGAAAAGTGGTTTTCTCTGAGCTTAAGAACTGGAAAAGGTGATGGGAAGGCAAGGAGGCAAGCTCTGGCCTGCCAGGGCCCTAGTCCCATCCCAACAAAAACTGGCACAGATCAAACAATAGGGATGCCAATTAAGCCAGTTCTACAATTTCCAAAGTTGTAGGGCTGCCACAGTTGGGCAGTAGCGGAGGGCCCAGGGAACGGGGAACTGAAGAAGGCAACATTGCTATTCCAGATGTTTCTCCCTGGGCCTAGCTCAGATCCTTTACTCCCCTAACAGGAAGCCAACACCCATGGGATCCCAGACACATAGCTCCTCACTCATCTGGCCTGCAGACTGAGACCGGGTGGGAAGCTTCAGCCTTAGGAAGCCAGTCCTGACAATCACATGGGAAAAGGAGAGGGAGGTCAGGGATCACCTCTCTCAGGCCGTCTCCCTCAGACCAGGAGGGCTGGTGTACAACTTCCAGCCTTCTTTCCCTTCCTGACCACCTCCTCTATGCTGCAGAAGGGACACCAGACAAGTCCGTTCTTCCTACCCCAAAGTGATAGGAAGGGTAACATCACACCTCCCACCCTTCCTTGCTAAGAACATATTTTCTTTTCATCTGGTCCTTCTTGGGCTTCAATGCCCAGCTCAGTCTCCAGTCAAGCCAGAACTAATACTGCCAACAACCTGGTCTGTGCCTACGATACCCATAGGGTCATTTGCTGCCTCTGGCTACTGCTCAAGAGCAGGCAGGGACCAACTCAGTTCCACCAAAGGTTCCCTACATAGTAGGCTTAAAAAACAGACAAAGTGAAGAATTGGAAAGGCCTAGGTCTGGGAATCAGGAATTTCAAGTTCAATTCCCAGCTTTGCTCCTAATAGATTGAAGAGAGGTTAATCACTTCTCTCAGGCCTCCTTAGTTTACCTATCTGTATGATGACGGCTATCTCTAAGGTCACCTTCAGCTTTCTGACTTGAAATGTCTATCAGTAAATCATCCAGTAAATAAACATTAATTCAGCATTCACTCCACCACAGGCCTGAGGAAAAAAAGTGAATAATCTGTTTCCAGTTCTGAAGCTGATCAGCCTAATGAACTGGTAATGACAACACACTCGTACCCATCTGGGCCATCCTGTCAGCCTCTACACTGCTGGGGGAGTCAGAAGTGCTGAGCCCAGCCAGGGAAGGTGAGACCAGGCAGGTTCCTGCTAAGAATCTTCTGTTCTACCTGTCTGCCACCTGATTTCCTTCAGGGACCACAGGCCATATTTATGGATGGTGAAGGCAGTGGAAACTGTACTGACCTAAGAGTCTGAAACCCTGGGCTGGATTCAAGTCCTGGTTCTGCCACTATGCTGTGTGATCTTAAGCAAGTTATTTGCCTCTCTGGACCCCAGTTTCGTCATCTGTATAGTAAGTAAGGTCTAAGGTAGTCAATCTTTTAAGATCCGTTTCAGCTCCAACAGTCTATGATTTTTTGATCTACTCATGCCAGGTACCTAATAGCCACCTGAGCAAGGTAGCCTCTGACTTTGCTTTCCTCCCCATCCCTCCAACCCCCAGCAAATACCAAAATCAAAGTGTCTGAGACAACCTTCGGCCCAGGGTAGCAGAAATGGACCTTTACTCCAGAGCCAGAGGCCGCGCCATCTCCACTACAGCCATCAGTGCTAATGTTTCACTTCTCTGGGACAGCACATGGACTTCTAGCCCTCAACCACAAGACTGGGTTCAGGGCAGTCACCCTGAAACTTCCCATAACTTCCCTTCTAAGACCTTGCGTAGGGACTTACTCTTGCCTTTTTTGAAATCACAACATAAACTAAGCAGGGAACATCCAAGCTTTCAGGTACCAGAGGTTTTAGGTTGACTGAAAAGCTTAAGAAAGTGAGGCAGGAAAGAGGAGGAGACCTGGGATCCCACTTCAGCCCCAAGCCCTACAGACACTAGTGATGTAGAGAGCGTCTGCAGAGCCACATCCTGGCTTTGCAATTGTGGGGTGGGGAAGACAGATGTCTGGCTGCGTGGTTGGGGACTACAGCCAAAGGGAGGTGCTCCCACTGGGGCCTCTCTCTGCCCACAAATACCAGAGATATGCCCTCATTTTTCTCCTCATTTCTCAGACCCTTAGAAGGAAAAGAAAGCAAACTAACATTTTTCTGGGCTACTACTTGTGCCAGGCAGTGTGCTAGGCACCTTTGCATACCTGATCTCATTTAACCTCCACACTAATGTTGGAAGGAGGTGTTACTGATGCCCTTTATGGAGAGTAAACAGGCTCAGAGATTCAGGATCTTGCCCAAGGTCACACAGCCAGCGAGTATGATTCCGAAGTCTGGCCTTCTTCCACTATATCACACTGCTCTGCACCCCAAGACTGGCTGACTATCTGATAAGCATGTAGTAGGAATTCTCTTTTTTTTTTTCTCCCATATTGGCCACATTATTAGGAACAATGTAGTAGGAATTCTCATGCCATAGAATTCACCAACAAATTTGAGCTCTTCTTTCCAAGCTCCCACAAATGCAACTAGGTACTCCTTTCCCAGCTCTCAAGATCATATCCCTCCCTGGGCCCTAATCCCTGGTGACTGCTCCCCAATTCAAAATCACACCCTAAATCTCTTTGGGGTTCTCAAAAGCTGATCCCTGAGGACTGTAACAAAGCACTGTGACAAGTCAGGTTGAGGGATCAGAATGAGGGGTGCTCTCTGAGTCCTGGACTGGACTTGGCTTAGGCTGCTGCAAGCAAGTGGGGAGGGGCTGGAGACAGATCCAGTAGGTAGAAGGGAACTCCCCTTAGGGGAGGGGCCTAGATTTCTAGAAGGGGGAGGAGGCCTGGTGAATAAAGAGGCTTTGGGGTTGGGGAAAATCCCGGAAGTGACCATTATGGGGCTGCTTGTGTGGGGTGGGGTTCTTAGATAGTCAAGGCACTTCCTTAGGTCATGAGAGAGGCTGGGGGAACCTTGGACAGTCACATCTGGTCAGAGAAGCAGGGGAAGGATACCCTCTGGAGTAGAGTCATGGCTGGGTCTACGGGCCTCCACTGGTGATTGTGAGAAGCTGTCTCTGTTGAATGGGAAGTGCACGTCAGGAGGGAGCCTTGTCAGTTCTGTGCACAGCACTGGTCTCGTGTGACAGGACAGCTCAGATGGGAGTGGGATCTGGAGTCCCTCTTCCCTCAGGGGTCTGCCAGCCTGTACATGCCATCTGAAGACTGAGCTCAGGGGGTTCTGTAGGGCAAAGTGACACCCAGCTTGGAGGGAAGGTTCTGCTCCACTGCCTCGCATTTCTCTGTCTGCCAGCTGGGTGCCTGGGTGCTCTAGGGGTGGGGCATCTGGGTGTGCTATACAGCAGAAACCCTGCTGTCTCCCTGCCTGCCCCTCCCCCGCCCAGATCTGTGTTTTGGGAGGAGGTGCATGTCCCCACAGCATACATGGAGTCTGCCTGCTGGCTCCTCTGCCTGTTGGAGCTGACGGTCTGCCCTGGAGGGGAGGCGCTGTCACCCTGTAGGTGGTACTGGGAAGGGGTAGTATGGGCCCACCTGTTGCCTGGGGCAGTGAAGGAAGCTGTCTTTGAGGGGGGAGGGGAACACTCTCTGAACCTTCCATGAGGGGAGGGGACTGTCTGTCCCGGGATGGGGCTGTCTGTGAGGGAGCACACCGCTGTCAGTCCCTCCAGAGGGCTGTGTGCCTGGAGGTCAGGGTCAGCATGTCCTGGGATGGGGGCAGGGCAGTCAGTCCTTTTGAAGTCTGCCTCAGGTCTCCTGGAGTGGAGGCAGGGGGTTGGTGAGGCAGGGTGTCTGCGGGTTGTGGGACAGGGGGGAGAAATGGAAAATATCTGTTTGGGGGGTGGCGTCCGCCATCTGTGAGCCTGTCAGAGGGTGGCAAAGTCAATCAGCCGTAAGGCCAGGATGGCAGCGGTGGGTTAGCGGGGTGTCTGTCGTTCTGTCCTGCAGTTGAGAGGAAAGCACTGCTAGTCCTTCCTGGAGGGCGGGCCAGTCTGTCTGGGGGCTGGGGGTAGGGGAGAGGAGCTGTCGCCCGACGGTCCCTAGGTCGGAAGTAGGACCGCTGAAGGGGGGCGGGTCTGTGGGGGAAGGAGGGAGGTGGGGGTGGGGCAGGGGAGAGAAGCGGTGGGTTGTCTCTGCTTGGGAGGGGGACATGTCGGTCGGTCCCGAAGGCGGCTCTGTCTGTGTCCAGGGCCCCCCCGCGTGGATACCGCGCCTGGTCCCGACCCCCGGCGCTACTCACGCGCCCTCGGCGCTCTGCGAGCCCACGATGAAGCCGAACTTGTCGATGCGGCGCTCTGCGAAGCCGTTGGCCTCGGAGTCGGAGCCGAGAGAGCTGAGCTCGTCGGTGGCTGCGGCGTCGGGGCCCTGGGCCAGGCTCTCCCGGGTCCCCGACAAGCTCCCCGAGGCCGCGGGCGCGCGCGGCCCATTCTCTCCGCTGCTCTTCGCCATCCCGGCCGCGCCCGCCGCCTGAGCCCCAGCGGCCACCTCAGCCACCTCAGCCGCCTGGCCGCCGCCGCCGCCGCCCCGCCCACGCGCCGTGTCCATTGGCTGCCGCAAGGCGGCGGGCGGAGCTTTAGGCCCACTCGGGAGCTCCCGCCCCCACGCCCAATGGGCGCCGCCGACCCCGGGCCCCGCCCACCTCCCCCATGCTGGCGCCAACAGGCCCGACGTGAGGGGGCGGGGCAGCTGTCACCTCAGCCCTCTTTCCCGGGCTGCCAATCACAGGAACTCACCTGGACAAGCTCCTTCAGCCTTTCCGGGTTGGCCTCAGGCCGGGCCTGTCACCTGCTGCTGCGCTCATGCTAGAGGCCAAGGGCTTCCGCCAGGAATTCCGCATCTGCCTCCTGAGCCCCGCTCCTCGCGAGACCCCAGGGACGTGGGTGGGGATTGTTTAACCCATTCACTTAGGAGGAACTTTGAGACATGAATGGGTTCAGGGACTCTCCCAGGGTCTCTGAGCTGCTTAAGGCCTGAGATAGAGGTTTGGCAACCCCATCCCGCGGCTCACTGCTTCTGGAGCTTTAAATTAGCTCTTGGGAGACGAATAATACCAATGACCAATAACATAAGAATGACCAGCATTTATTGAGCCATAGGTACTGCCCTGAGTTCTACCTACTTTCTCTTGTAATCTTTTTTCCCAACAGTTTTATTGATATAATTAACATACCATATATTCACCTGTTTAAAATGTGTAATTCAATGGTTTTCAGCGTATTTACAGAGTTGCGCAAACATCACCATAATCTAATTTTAGCAGTTTCATAACCCCAAAAAGAAACTGCTACCCATTAGCAGTTGCTCCCCATACCCCAGTCCCTGGCAACCACTAATCTACTTTCTGTCTCTATAGACTTGCCTGTTGTGGATATTTCATGTAAATGGAGTCATATGATGTCTTTTGTGACTGGCTTCTTTTATTTAGCATTATGTTTTCAAAGTGGATCTATGTCGCAGCGTACATCAGTTATTTCATCCCTTTTTATGGCTGAATAATATTCCATTGTATGGATATACCACACTTTGTTTATCCATTCATTAGTGGCAGTTATTTGGGTGTTTCCAGTTTTGGGCTATTACAAATAATGCTGCTTTGACCATTCAAGTATAAGCTTCTGTGTGGGCACATATTTTATTTTCATTTCTCCTGGGTAGGTACCTAGGAGTGTAATTTCTGGGTCATATGGTAACTGTTTAACCTTTTGAGGAACTGGCAAACTGTTTTCCAAATTGGTTGCACCATCTCTTTTGTAATCTCTTAGCAATGAGGTATATACTATTATTTAGTCCCCTTTCACGGTTATGGGAACTGCAGTGCTGGGAAGTAAAGTCCGCTGCCTAAGGCATCAGAACTAGCTTGTGGCAGAGACAGGATTTGAACCCGACTCTTCTTTTTTTTTTTTTTAAACAAAATTCACATTTTATTTAGATTGAAATAAACTATACAAAATTTATTTTCTTCACCAAAAATAACAGCAATATTTTCCATATTATTTCTAGATAAACCACAAAACACTTATTTTTGTAGCTTTTCCAGGTTTTGATTATAAATCAAGACGAGGCAGTAGATAAAGTCATGGAAAAAGACAGAAGAAAAAGACAAGTCAGTTGTCAGTACCCATGGCCTGATTTGGTCCTAACCATGAAACAGAAATGTTCAACATACACCTGCTAAAAAGCTTACGAAGATGTAGGCTCAACAAAGGAATGTAAACAGCAACAACCAGATGTGGAACAACAATGGCAGGCTCTTCCATTCAAACTTTAATTGTCTCTTGTTCCTTTAAGTTCAGTTGATAAAGACAAAATCTACAATGAAATCCTTGTTTGGTGAGCTCACAAGCTTCTCTCTCTGATAATTTCTTTTGACTGTCCATTACAGATTTTTAACAATATATTTAAAACTTCTACTAGTCAAAGGTCAATCATGGGCTTCATTGTAACATTTTATAAAATGTATTCCTTCCTCCCACACCTCCTCAAAATTTGTTTCTTCAAAGAACTGATAACTCAATACCTGACGTGCATCTACCATGATAGTAAATGTTAAGTCTAAAATGACTTAACTAAAACAATTCCAGAGTGCCACGGGCAGAGATCACAGAGAAGTAAAACAGGGCACTTCCAATGCTATCTTCTGGAAGAACAGATAGGTCTTCAAAGCATGAGAGTTCAAACAGGGGCCAAACAGGTATATTATCAATGGCTAAACTATTCAATGGAGGCCTATAGGCAAAGATAATCAGTGATTAAGTGCCCAACATACACTTTATGGCTCTTCTTTCAAATATTGAATACAAGAGAAAGCCTATTTTAAAAGTCTCTTAGGTATTTTTAATGGTTTCTCAATTATCTTGTAGGAAGCTCTGACTTAGTTGTATAGAGTTTGATATATGTGTCTACCATTAAATCCAGATCATGTTTTATATCAAAATTTATGTTAAGCAAAGCCAAGTTACTTGACCTTTGGTCTGTCAAAGTGTTCCTCAAGTATGCTTTGAGACACTTTCGTCCATTTTCATAGCGCTCATTCTCAACCTTCATCACTGAACCCGACTCTTAACAACTGCTTATGTTGGGAGGGATGGGCCAATTTTATCTACATAGAGTTAGCCCCCAGCAGCCAACTTCTGACCTTAGAGATTGTCAACTCCAGGAGCTATAATGATAGCTCCTCACTTCAGTCTAGTACTTTATGGTTTATAAGTCACAACCATGTTATTGTCTGACACTCCACTGCAGACCTGTGGGAGAGAGAGGCCCAGAGAGGGGAAGGGACTGGAAGACTCAGGCATGGCTGCAGAGCCTGGGACAGGCTGCTAAGGGCCGCGAGAGGGGGTCTTAAGCCTTGAATGATTTCACCAGCCGTTTCCTTGATGCCTCATGGCCCAGACATTCTTGAAGACTTCATTGTGTGGTTGTCACATTCCATGGGCTTCTGGTTTTCCATAAACAGGGCTACAGCAGACATGGGAGTGGGAACAGGCTATTTTGGTCTTAAACCCGCAGTCTGGGAGGATGTTGCTTCCTCTCCAGTGGCTCCAGTGTGGTGGGCTTAGTCCCATCTCCCAGTAAGGGCAGAGTGGGCCTTACCCAGGAAAGGGAGAGAGAGGAGCTGGATATACCAGGAGCAGATGTGAAGCCCCAAGCATGGTGAAGCAAAGTATTCGCAACTTCATAATTCTGGTCCTAGGGTCACATCCCAAACATGTTCTTACTCAGCTCTGAGAGGGCACATATACAGAGATGTTCACCCCAAGAGTATTTAGGGTGGGGCACAGGTTAGAGGCCCCTAAATGTTCATCTCTGGGAGACAGGATAGATGTTACTCCAGATAAAGTCTTAATGCCCCAGCTTCTCATTCTCTTATATCAAACCACCCAGCATTCAAATTTCTGCTCTGACCTTGAGCAAATCAATTCTCTCTCATTTCCTCATCTGTAAAATGGAAATACTGAAAAAAGAGCTGTTCTGGGACTTCAGGGTGACAATATATGCTAAGCATCTGGCACATGGAGATGCCCAGTAAAGAGTAGCCAGGAGTGGCGGCATTTGTAGTTTGCAAAGCATGTGCAAATCCGTCATTGTCTTGAGTGTTCCCCACCACAGCCTGTGGCTGCAGCAGGAGAGTTTACCCTATTTAATCAATGGCACATGGCTTGGAAGACTTTACTTCATGCCTGTGCCCCTTGACAACTGGGTGTTCTTGTGCAAAATTGCTTAACTTTTTAGAACCTCATTTTCCTCTTCTGAGAAACAGGGATGTCAATAGTTACTTGGCGAAGTCAATCAGCTATGCCTCTGAAGCCTCCAGTACATAGTAGGCACTTAATAAATATTACGTTTCTTTGCTTCCTTCAAACTCCAGAGCTCTTTAATATAACCAGACAATACTCTAGTGAATGAGAATAGTCTTGGCCCAGTAGTTTACAGTCCAACATGACCAAACATAGAACATTAGTCAGGCAGCATGAAGAAGAAAACGAAGCCAGATAAGGTATAGAGAATGCTGGGGTAGGGGGTTGAGGGAGGGATAGAAATGATGGAGCCCTTCTGGGGGACCTGGGAGAATAGTGTACAAGAAGCAGGGCAGCAGGGGCAAAGCCTCCCCTTGAAGGAGAAGCAGGCTCAAGAGATGGTGTGGTTAGATTGGTGTGAGAAAGCAGGGGAGCAGCGAACAAATGAATAAATGATCAAAAAGGAATGCCCTGCAGAATCACATGGTTCACTGGAATACAAAGTAAGAGGCCTCAGGCAATGAGGTGAAACATCCTGGTGAACCGGCTCTTGTGGACATTCTTTTGAAGATGAGAGATGCTTCCCAGGGCTACAGGAATGTATTGATATCCTGGAGTCTCATGCCGGGGGGTGATTCCCAAAAGCTGGGCCCGAGACACTGACACAGGCCCCTCTCCTGGATCCTGGCACATGCAGTTTGCATGTGCTCAGGAAACCTGTCAGCTTTGGGCGTGAGCAGAAGTCCAGATGCCATATCCTTTATTCATAAAGACAGCAGAGTTGAGGCTCAGAAGGTAGACAGCTGGAGCCCAGCAGCCTACAAAGAGCAAGCAAATCATGAAGTGCATTTATCCCAATGTGGAGAGTATAACAGTTAAGAATCTTTTGGTCCAAACAGCAAAAAACACAACTCAAAGAGGCTTAAACTGTATTTAGTGGGTCCTATAGCCTAAAAGAATTCATAGGGTAAGCTTCAGGAAAAGTTTGATCCAGAGGTTACATCACCAGCACTATGGTCTTATTTTTCCTTTTCTCTTTGTATTCCTTCCTGTGGCTACTTCATCCTCAAGCTAGAGCCCCTCATGACAGCAGCTCCAAGCCCAATGTTCTTCCTCATGCATCCACGCAAGTGTTCTGGTAGGTTCTGCTCAATTGTAAGGAGGCTGCATTCCCTCATGGGTCAATCATTTATACTGGGTCACATGTCTATCCCTGAACTAAATCAGCACAGTTCAGAAATAGGGAACACTGAAAGGCTTAACTGAATTCAACAGTTGTACCTTCTCTGTTATGATACAAAAATAAAGAATGCGAGTTTATCTTTTTAAAGAAAAAAAATTTTTTTTTTTTTTTTTTTGAGACAGAGTCTCACTATGTTGCCCGGGCTAGAGTGCCGTGGCGTCATCCTAGCTCACAGCAACCTCAAACTCCTGGGCTCAAGCAATCCTTCTGCCTCAGCCTCCCGAGTAGCTGGGACTACAGGCATGCGCCACCATGCCTGGCTAATTTTTTCTATATATTTTTAGTTGTCCAGCTAATTTCTTTCTATTTTTAGTAGAGACGGGGTCTCGCTCTTGCTCAGGCTGGTCTCGAACTCCTGAGCTCAAACAATCCGCCTGCCTCAGCCTCCCAGAGTGCTAGGATTACAGACGTGAGCCACCGCACCTGGCCTTAAAGAAAATTTTTTTTCAGACAGGGTCTTGCTATGTTGCCTAGGCTGGCCTCGAACTCCAGGGCTCAAGCAGTCCTACTGCCTCAGCCTCCCAAGTAGCCGGGACCACAGGCACGTGCCCCCACACCTGGCAGGAGTTTATCTTGTCCTGCTTCATGGACTGAAGTGCCCACGGGTACCTAGAATTGTTTGCTTCTGTGCTTATTAAAATATAAGAATGGAGAATAGTTAAGAGCAAATACTCAAATCAGGTAGAGTTAATGATCGTAACTCCAAGATCTTACACTTTACTTTCATTTTTAAAAAGTAAACCTCTGAAAATTTTACATACTAGTAGCATGTATATCCATGCATACCCTTAAATATGAGATGTACTTTTTTGCCTTTCCAGTTTTCTAATTACAGGGATATTATGTATGATTGCTATAGTTACAGTATATAGATTTCGAGTTATAGCCTAACATAACCTAATGTAACTGTTGTATTCTCTGACACTATTTAATTTTAAAGTGAAATGGATCTGATCATTAGTGGCCTCCCCTGAGCTACATAACGGCTACTCATTCTAAGCAGTGGTTGGAATTAAAAGTGACATTTCCTTAACGTCTACGACTCCGGGAGCCCTGAGTGCAAGTCTTTAAAATTACAGTGACTCTGAAAATGTCAAGTCTTATCCCACCTGGTTTTCCCAACAGTCCCACAACAGGAATAGGTCTTTCTGTTCCACAGTCTGCTCAGGTAGAGCAGTGCACACAGTCACCAGGAGCAGATGAGCTGCTTTGGCTTTCCAGAGCCTTAACTGGCTACATGACCTTGGATATTCCACCTCCTTTTAAAAATGGGGCAGGTAATCCTCAGGAGATTGCAATAAGAATCAGAAAAGCTGTGCAAGCAGCTTTGTAAACAGCAAGGCGCTACCTACATGCTGCAGGCCCTAAACGGGAAGTACAGTGCCAGGCCACACACTGGGCCTGTGGCCACTGATGGTCAAAAGGCTTCATGGTCAACGGGCTTTCTGCAACTGAGCAAGCCAGGACAGATGTTCATTCAGCAGCTCTGGGAAACTGGGTTCGCTCCCCAGAAGGCAGCTCAAAGGGCCCATTCACTCACATTCTGCCCAGAAACATTCCTGGCCTCCAATCACAGTGTCAGCCACGGAGGCCCTATGGGGTCAGCTAGTCTGTGGAGGCGAGTGCCCTGACACCATGCCCTGACCCCCGCTTCTAAGAAAGAAAGGAGAACTTGGAGTATGGGACTCCCCAGGACCTCCTGACCCCCCTATCGGAATGAGTCTCAAGTAGAGACTTGGGGGGATTTCTGGTGTTGACCATGGAGAAGCAACCAGCAGTGGGCTCACATGAGGCACCCAAACCATGAAGCCCACTTCAGGAAGCCACATTTCATCTCTGGCCCCTGGAACACACTTCCAGCAACCAGGCAGGAGGTAAATGTCAGGGTAAGAAATGACATCCTATTAACCAAGTTAAATATGCGAAGAATCCAGCAATTTCTAATGGAGCCACACAACTGGCACTGTAGACAGGCTGCCTGAGCCCTAAATCAGAAGTTGAGGGCTTTGAGCTTGGCTGAGGGGGACAGGCAGGGATAGGGTGGTGACTAGAGAGCTGGTTCTATGACCTTGGGAATGATTTCACCCCTCTGAGCCCTGGAGATGACCTGATGGGGCAGCTAGGAAGATCAAATGGAGGGACTCAAAATAAAAGGAACTGGCCACACACACACACACACACACACACACACACACACACACACACACACACATCTGCAGAAAGAAATCAGCTTTAGCTTTAAAACCAGGAAACTGTTATCAACAGGCTCTCACCTTCCTCCCTCTGAACACCCACAGTAGCGCCTATCTCCGTGATAGATTCCAAAAATAACAGCCTACGTCTGGCCCTTACTCAGGCACCAGGACTATGACAAGTGTTTTGCACACATTCTCTTTTCCCCTTCACACTGCGTGACTGTGGGCATGCAAATGACCCTCTCTGTGCCTCAATTTACTCCAGTGTTAAATAGGGATATTCACATGAGGATAACATGAGTTAGAATTTTAGAATGCTTAGAACAGTAAAGAGTAAATTAAATTTTATAAAGTCCTTAGAACAGTGCATGACCTTAGCACAATTATTTATTAAATAAATACATTTTAAAGAAACCTCATCATATGTGCACACTGGTGAGGCACCTGCCCAGGGCCACAGAACCAATCAGGTGATGGGTGATTGCAGGCCTGCAGGAAACCACTACCCTTGAGTCTCATCTGCATGTGTCTCTGTGGCCCACTGACCCAGGGACTGTACTACCTGTCCTTGTTCTTCTGTGGTGTCTGGCATGCTGAAGGCTTCTTGTATTGATTTGATAAATACATAGGGGTAGGTCTTTGAAAGAGTCCCAAAGCTTTAAAAGGGCAATACAAATATAATGCTTTTTAAATGTTGAAGAAAGATTCTTATACATAAAAGATAAGATGGCAATAAGAATTAGCTGCAAACCCCAGTATTGCTCAGAGCAGAGAAGCCACACAGCACTGTTCAGTGTTCCCAGTGCCTTGCGTCTGGATGAGGCACAGGTGGCCGAGGGACAAGTCTTATTACATTGATTTCACAAGAGGGTCCACGAGGTTTATTAGATAGCCCATGGCAAGATACAAAATGATTAATGACAATAACAACCACATTCTATCAGCCAAGTACCACTTGGCTCTAAGAAACTATCCCGCAGGACATCTCTGGGCTCTCAGTTCCTAATGGGCTGCCTGAAGAAAGACACCCTAACGCAAAGGGATTCCAGAGAGTGGCTTAGAAATCCCTGCTACTTTTACCAATGTGGGGAAGGGGTGGGAAGAATGAAACTCTGTAGGACAATTTAAATTCCCAAATTGAGTAAGAGGGAAACTAATATGCAGGCAGGGCCCAAGGCTCCAGGTAAGCCTCCTGGGTCTGGGGCAGGGGGTGGGGGACAGGAGAGGCAAAATGGCAGGGACCTGACAGTGGGTTTCTCTCTTCTACTTCTTCCTCCCGCCTCTCTCCTTGAGGGCCAGGTGGATGACGGCACCATTGGCCATATTGTAGTAAGCCAGCGAGTTGGAATCCTTGATGAAGATGCCCTGGAAAACAGACACCATGCCTTAGTTAGGGGCAACCTGGCCTGGGGCACACCGCTGCAGCCTTACAACTCTGAACTTAGCCCGTTCACACTCTGAACTTAGCAAACACAGGAGCTTGAGGGAAAGGAGCGGGCAGGGGACTGGAGGGCTATCCTTCCTCCCACTCTTTTCCTTCCTTCCCACCAATTTATGCTCTTCCCCTCTGCCAACATTTGACTTAAAGCTCAACTCCCTAAAAAGCTGGCCTTGACCAACCCCATGGAGTTTTGACTCTCAAATCACAAGATCTTTAAACATCAGCTAGCCCAACAGCCTCACTGTACAGTCAAGGAAACTGAGGTCCAGAGAGGGAGAACACCAGCCCTGCGTGCAATCTGGCAGGCACCAGGCTGGGCTGGACTGTCACCTCTGTGCCCGTGTGTAATGCCAGGCTGCTAGAGAGCACACTGCTTGCTAGGACAGTCCCACCGCTGGGTCAGGAACCCTCCAGAGCCACTTCGAAGTCTTGTCCCCAGATCTCTACCGCCTAATCATTGAGGCAGAGCGTTTTCGGGCCCCCACACAAACTGCACTATGACTGCTGTGACGCTGCCAGAGCCTCACACTGTCAGGCTCGCCTGGCCCAGCACTCCCAGCCAGCACCATCGCTTCTAGGTTGGACTCAGATGGCCACACACAGATGTTTCTCCACTCCCCACCGGGTTTCCACATAGGATTTAGCTTCTGTGATGGCAGAGGTGTTAGGACCCAGGGGCAGGACCGTGGACACTGACTCACCTCATACTGCAGCTTCTGTTTCCCTGCAGGCATACCAGTGGCTTCATGAATCTTCACCTTAATGACAGACACCTATGGGACCAAAGAGAGGTCATTTACCCTCTTGCTAAGGCCAGCCAGAGGAAGACGTCCCCTGACCCTTTGGTTCCCATACACCTGATGCCAGTTGGTGGCAGCAACCCATACCTGGTCTGTGAGCGGAAGGGTGAAGACCAGCACTTGCCCATTCAGTTTCCATTCCGTCTTATCCTGCATGTTGGGCACCTGGACTTTGATGGACACTGGACCCTGCAAAACAGGAGGCAGTCATTATGCCTGGGGAGCCCGGAGCCAATCAGGAACCCTACAATGCTATCTCTGGGCCAGTCCAGATAATATCACCTGTGCATCTGGGCACCTGGATTCTGGCACCCAATTGACATCTGATATCACTTGTGATGTTGCACAAGTCCCTTCCCCTTTTCAAGATTTGGTTTCTTTTCTTTAAAACCACCTTTATCTTGCCTCCTGCTGAGTCTGGAGCTAAAATAGTGAAAATGCTCTGCAAACCCCAAGAAGCATTATAAGGGGAAGACTGGGTTCCCAATTCAGCTTCCCAGCTAATTAGGTCTCTCTGAGCCTCAATGCTATTATCAGTAAAACATAGTTGATCATAACTGTTGTGAGCATTAAATGAAAAAGCGCCTGTAAAGTGCTTAGCTCTATCCTGGCACTCGAGTAAGTACTCAAAGAAATGAGAACTATTCTTAAAAAGTTAAAAAAGGCTTGGTTAAATACACCGGGGGAGCAGGGGCTGGGGCTGTTTCTGCCTCTTCACTGGAGCCTACCAGCTTTCCTAGGAACCAGCAGTGCCATGGTTCCCACCTTCCCTTATTCCAGTCCCACTAGGACCCCTCCGCAACAGGCAGGCCTCCTGAGGGCTGAACTGGGGAGGAAGGCCACAGTGAATTTAAGAACTGCATCCAGGATTTCCTCCAGGTGTCTAGGGTCCCTCTCACACCTGAGTTCTGCTACCTGTGCAGCTGGGGTTCCTGCTGGCCTCTAGAAGAGTCCATACCAGAGGGAACACCACCATTACTGCAATTGCTGATCCCACATTTCGTGTGCACTCAGAAGCCCTAAGAAGCCTCCGATGGCTGACCTAGACCCCAGAAGCCAAACCATGAGAGTGGAAACAGGTTGGCCAAGGGGAATATGTGCGTAAGGCGGGACTGGACCCCCCCAGGTAGAGATTCCAGGCCACAGGCAGCACTCTGCAACCGCATACCTTGTTCCTACGCAGGAACTCCTCCTCAGGCATGAGGCTATCCTCTGTCTTCAGTTTCTTGGAGGTGGGCTCATCTTCCATGGGAGGTGGGGGATGGACAGGGGGCATTGGGGCCGGAGCTGGGACGGGTGCCACAGGTGGAGCAGGCACAAAGGCTGCAAAGACAGGAATAAGCAGCCCCATGAGTCGGGGAAAGGGGCCCGGGACTCAGGCTGGTGAGGATTTGAAAGGAGATTACAAAGGTTCCCCCAGTCAGAGGTGTCAAGTGCTACTCCTTGCTGAGTCTGGCAGGCAGTAGGTTCCCTGGCCGGGGGATTTGGGAGGCTACCCACATTGGGCAGCAAGAGATTAGAGGAGAGGCAAGACTGATGGATGGAGTGGGTACCAGCCAACAAACACCTGTCAGGCTTTGGAGCCTGTCTGGGGCCTGACCTCTAAGTGCAGACACCAGCTTTGCCATTTCAGACTCCCATCTCCCCCAGGAACTGTGGCTCCCAGCTCCAGGCTTGGGAATCTTTCACATGGGAAGCCAGGGCTCTCCTCTGGGCTGGTGAGGATTTGAAAGGGGAGATTACAAAGCTGAAACATGTGGTACTAACATTAGCCACTGCTCTGTTGACGGTGCTTGGCCTGTGGTCCCTGACCCAGTGGCCTGTAAAGCTGCTGAGACACTGACCTGTTGGCACAATCATGGGAGGTGGGCGAGGTGCCATGATAGGAGGGGCCGAGGGAGGCATGGGCACCACATTGATCCTGGGTGCATGGATGATGGGCGGCATTGGGGCGATCACTGAGCCAGGGGGCAGCCGGACCACAGACGCCATCGGGGGCCGGGGCATGACGGGTACCGCGGACACAACTGTAGTACGGACAGGAGGCGGCATCTGTGGAGGGCAAGGGACCCACACGTGACATGAAGCCAAAGCTGGATTCCAAGGGCGCACACAGCTAGCAACTAGCCACCTACAACCCTGAGGATGGGGCTGGGCAGCTCCGCCTCAACGCCCTGGGGCTGACAGACTACAGCCTCACGCAGGGCATCTGACAGAAACTGAGTTGTTGAGAGGACCAGGGCGGCTCTCTCGACTTGGGACTTAGTGGGTCAAACTCAACGAGCTGCTCGTGGCAAACACTGAGAGCCACTAAAGAGGTTAACCTTGACTTAGCCTCCTGGAGATAGGCCAGCAGTCCTAAAAGACCCGCTAAGCCCTACAGCCTTTCTCTGCTGCAAACTGCCCCTTGTCTCCCTGCCTGTTCCAATCCTCCTCTGAAGACAGATCAGGCCAGAGGTTCCCACTTCCTTTTAAAGGGTTCTTGCTCTTTCAACTTGACCCTCTCAGCACTTAGGCCCCACTATAAGGCAGCTGCCCTTCTCAGCCAACCGTGTCCAACCCCAAGAACCCTAAAACGTCAGTCACAGGCTGGCTGCTGGCTTACCGTGGGTGGTCGGGGCACCGAGGTGATGGGTGGGGCTGAGCTGGGGATGTTGGTGGCTGAAGACGGAGGTGGTGGCTGCTGGGGTATTTCATTGGGCTTGCTGGGGCCAATCTTCTCTTTGGTGTCATCTTCTGGCACCAGGCCCTTGGCCTTATGGATGGCCTCGATCTGCTCCTGGAGGGTAATGTTGGCCTGGGCAGCCTGCTGGGTCCGGGCCATGCTGCCTGAGTGGCCATCCCAGGTCACCTGTAAGGGAAAAGCAAAGGCAAAGCTTGTCAGGACTCCTGGAACCGAATCCAGTGTGGGAAACTAAGGGCAGGGAAGGCACTAGGATCCGTTAGCCACACCTTTTCCTCTGGCTTCTGGATCTCCTCCTCACCGATCTTCTTACCGATGGCCGTTTCCTCTACACCGAAGATGTCGGTACGCCGCTCAGCCAACTGCTTCAAGCTGCTCTCAATATCAAGACCTGTACACAGTCACAGAACAGGAGCAGGGGACAGAAAAGGAAACTAAACCATGTGTCCTGTGACAAGGCAGCAACTTTCCTGGTGTGCAGGGTGGAGGTAGGGATGAGGGTGACTCTGGGCTCCAACACAGCACTCCTGTCCTCTGAACCTGGGGAAAGCTACCCAATCGGCACTAAGCTTATAAACCCAGTGCTTGTCAAACTCCTCTGACTTCTAAAAGGATGGTGGGCCAGAGAAGGCAACTGTGCAGACAGGGCCACAAGAGTGGTAAGTGCAGAGTCAGGACTAAAAGCCTGGTCTCCCACCTCTGGCATGGTTCCCTCCCTATCGTCTGCTTCTGACACCGCAGCTACAGGACCCCTGTTCCATTCCAAGGAGCTCAAAGTACGCCAGCCATCAGTTCCCTCATTCTAAGAAAGCCACAGGAATGAGCAACCCCCCTGCCTATAGCCAGATCTTGCTCTGGGATGTCAGCAGGCATATGTCATGTACGTCAGTGCCTGCCTTTGGAGGATTCCTATGGGGAGTCCTTCTGGAAAATGGGGAGTTCTTTTGCAACATCAAGGGCTGCATCTATCCTCAAAAGCTTTTGCTGACCTCAATTGTTGCTTCCTACATTTGCTTAAAGGGAGCTGACTGTAATTTGGAAATTCCCATGGGATCTCTTGGAATTCCACTCACCTGGTGCGTACACCTCATCATCACTCTGCTTCTCACGGATGGAGCGATCCCGCTGCTCCAGCCAGCGGGGGTCGAGAAGCCCGATGCGCATGTGTTCCTGCATTTTGCTGGCAGGGATCTTCTCCCCCGTGATGGGGGACACAAGATATTCATCTGGAGCAGGGGCTGGAGGCAGGGGCTTGGAGGCTAAAAGGAAACAGATGTTTGAGTAAGAATACAGGATGGCAGCCTGGGTTAAGTGACACATCCATTCAGCGCTACCCTTGTATGGGACACTGTGCAAGGCGCCAAGGCACCAGAGATGACTAAGTCTTGTTCCCCACCACAATGCCCGTAAAAGAGAGGCTACCATTGCTTTTACAACAAGCCACCTCAAGTCCTCTCAGAAACAGCCAGGTCTGAGGAAGGCATGAGGGCACACAGGACCTTCCTGGGCGGTCTAGGGCTAGGAAGCAGGCCACACCTTTGGGATCATAATCCTTGCGGACAATGACTTGGTCTGGAGTTGGGGGCAGAGGCGGAGGCATGGGCGTCTCTGGCGGTGGGGGCACTTTCTGCCCTTCTTCATCATCTGAACCCTGAAAAGCAAAGCAATGGCAGGACTCAGAGGGGATGAGAGGCCACCTCCTTGCAGCTGAGCCCTGGCAGCTCTCAGGGTGGCAGGGAGCCTTGGCCTCTGCCAGCCAGCATCCATGTGCTAAGCCTCTCAGTGCAGCCGAGGCCAGCCGGCAGCAGGCCAAGCTACTTCCTTACAGCATGAATGGGAGGGCTGGGGGCCATGGTGCTAACATTCCTCCCAGGCATTTCCAGCAGTTGGCACCAGGCGGTCCCAAGAGGCCAAGGGCACTTAACATGCTGGGGAGGGTTGCGGGAGGCGACTCAGCACTCAATGGTAGCTGCTCGCAGAGCAATGCTGGGAGGGAGAGAAAAAGTCAATTCCCACAGACACAGGGGCCCTTTCTTCTCAGACTGTACACAAATTCTTTCCAAGGGGGAGAGCAGTTTGGCTCTGGACAGTTTATGCCTGCTAGGAGGGCCTAGCTTGAAGGGGATAGGGATGTCCGAAAGGAAGTATCGGATACATTTAGAAAAGCTCTGGGAGCCTGGGGCCTGGCTAGGAGCTCAAAATATACCAAAGCATAGGGTGATGCAGCGTGCTCCCTAAATGAGGGCTAGCATGCGGCAGTGGGTGTAGGGCCTGTAGGCAAAGGGGAAGGCCACAGAACAGGGCCAGCACAGCTTTTAGATCCTTGCCTTGAATGAATCTTTGTTGCCAGAGCTGGAAAGAAGCTCTGTGCTGTCTGGGGTTGGGCAGCTGTACAGCCCTGTTCAGGACCCACGCCTCCTTATAAGGCACACAAGGGAGCTGATCTCTGACTGCAGCTGGGGCTCCAGGGAGAAAGGTCATCCTACAGGCCCACCCAAAAGCTCACCTCATCCATGTCTTGCACTTGGGTGTCCTGGTCCAGCTGGGAAGAAGGCTCCTCTGCTTTCTCCTGTTTCTCATCCTCCTCATCAGATTCGACCTCCATCTCGACCTCCTCACTCTCCCCAAACTTCTCATAACGTTCCTGAATGAGGATTCGGGCCCCCAGCTCCTCTGGCGTGGTGGGGGGAGGGAAGTTCCCTACCAGAGGGTGAGCCAGAGTCAAAGGGATTCCTTATCAAAGACCCACCTATTGCCCTGTCTGTCTGGACTCTCTGAGGGCGGGGCTCTGTCTGATTTCTCTCCCTACCTCCAAAGGCCCACCCAGGGTCTGGCACAATACATCTATGTTGAATTGGACGTAATTTGGGCAAAGTGGTACAACTGAAGTCTTCTGGGAGCAGAGAGGGAGCAGACACTGATAAAGCCCTCTGTGAGATTTGGCTGCTCCCTAGGAACACTTGTCCAAGGTCTCCCAGGACGGCTCAGATTTCCTGGCTTCCCATCTGGAGTCACTCTCCCCTCACAGACCTACCCTGCTCATTGGGTTGGAAGTCCACTGTTTCCACAACCACGAAATCATGCCAGTCAATTTGAGCATAGGCCACCCTCTCCTTCTCCTTCTCCTCTTCTTCCTTCTTCCTCTCACGCTCCTGGAACTTGGCCCACTCCACTCGGTAACACACCTGTCAGGAGATGGGAAACAGCAAGGTGCTAAGCTGAATCAGAGTCTGTTCCCCATGGGACTATCACCTCCAGGGCCTTCACCAAACCAGAACCTCCTTCAGAACAGGATGTTGCTCTGCCCACAAGGGGAACTTCCTGGAGCAAACTATAGTATTTGCATCTGATTCCAGCCAGGCCCAGAGTTTGGACAGATGAAAATTCTAAATGCTACACAAACTACCCTCTGTCTAGACCCAAGAGCAAATATTTGTTATAAGTTTTCTGCTCAAGTTGGCAAAGGGCTCTGTGCCCAGAGTAGCAAAACCCTCCAGGAAGTCTACGTGACAACCTGCTGTCCTCAAGAGAAGCAGCGGTCTCAGACGCTGAAAAACAAAAGCCTTCATGCAGCCACCAAAAATAGCCAACACCAATATGCCTTTGTGACTCTGAAAACCTGAGGGTTCAAAAAGCATCTATCACCAGAGGACTTGCTCGGGAAAAAGAAACCTACTGAATCTGAGAGCAAAGCAGAAAGTAGTGGTATGATGGAAAGCATATGCAATCCAGGTTTCTTTGGCCTTTCTAGCCACAAGGCCTTTCTTCCCACTACTCTTGGGCCTGGAACATAACAAGGTACTGCCTCAGAGACTGTCCCTAAACACAAAACAAAACCCACACAGCAGGACTTGCACCATCAGTAACTGTTTACCTGATCCAAAACTTCTCGGGGGTTTTCAGCCTCTTTCTTGAGCTTTGTAAATAAGCCTTTGGGAGGAATCAAGATCTAAATAAAACACAGAAGAGTTAGAGCAACTGTCAGTGTATCACAACATGGGACAGAAGGTGGCTGTCCTGGGCCTGTGGTAAGGCTCAGGAGGTAAGAGCATGGAATTCTGGGTCCCAATCCCAACTCCACTTGGCCATGGGACTTTGGGCAAATTACTTAACCCCAGTAACTTGGTTTCCTTATACAAAATGGAGACACCATTACTTAAAGTTGGTACCACCGACTTTTTAAAAAAGGCTGCTTCAAGGATCAGGAAAGCATGCAAAACACTGACAGAACACAGTCAGTATGTGACGGCCGCTTTCATGAAAATGATTTGCTCTCTTTTTCTTTTGAAAGTACTATTCAGGCCTTCCAGGACTATGCTTTTGAACAACCTACCCTGCCCCACCTCCCTGTATTTCTATCTCTCCTGCTTTCCTTTTCTCCATAATATTTAGCACCATCTGACATATGCTGATGTTGCCCTTGTCTCCTCCCTACTAGACAAGAAACTCCATGAAGACAGGGATTTCTGTCTTCTGTTCACTATTACACATCCAGCACCCTGAATAATGTCTGACGGTGTATGTTTACTGAGAGAATGAATGCTGCTTTTATGCTAAACAGCCAGCCATTCTAAATGTCCCAACAGTATCTACTGCCACTGGCGAAGTGGCTGAGCCCCACCCCAATCCTCCTCATACCTATACCCAAAAATCTACCTGTGCACAGTGTTCCATGGCTAGAGACAGACACCAGTGCCTCAGGTTAGAACAGTAAATGCTAATATCCAAGTTCCGAGGGAGGAAAAACAAGAAAGTAACAGAATAAAAAGACCTTTAACCCTGGCAGTAGTCCGCTGAGGGAAATTAACCCAGGGCTCATTTATTAATAAAATTGATACTGTTTACTTACAGTAACCCTTTGGCCTTCAATGTTTGTTTTTCTAGCTATTCCGCTTCTGCATTTGGTCACATTCTAAACACACACATTTTTATAGTTCTTTCCAATTATATACTTTGAGTGAAGTTAGAGGAAATCCTTTGAGTCCTTTCAAGTTAGATTTTTAATGTGTTTGTTTGAGACATCAAGAACAGATGTACACACC